>WEKX01022081.1:0-20722 GCA_013390025.1 Pitta sordida | reverse complement strand
AACAGCCCATAGGAGATTGCTACTCGATACTTTTATTTTCATTTAGTGTTCTGGTGATTTATATAAAATCTACATATCTTACTCGTGCTATAAAAACTACTTTTGAGCTACCAAACACCTTGCTGGGATTTCAAAAGAAAAGGAATTGCTAACTGAGGCTTATACTGCTCAGAACCAGAGACATGAGCCTGCAGGCTCCAGCAGAATAAAACATGACCCATCTGCTTGAAAACTCTCAGGAAAGGACTCTGTAGATCTCAGTGTCTCATGCATTGTGGCTTCACATATGTTCTGCTACACTTGAATAGGTATGTGTACTTCCTGAATCATGTGGAAGTAATCTTTTCACCTAATTTAAGAGGGATCCATGGGGTCCCTTCCAACTCGGAATAACCTGTGAAACTGTGAATGTACATTTTTCTGAAAGGAGTGAAAGAAAGTGTGATACTGGGGCTTAGATGTTGCACTGATAAAGATTATTTGACAAAACATAGTAAGTTTTTTTTCACTTCATGAAAACATTACTAGAGAAATATTTCTACTTTTTTTCCAATGACAATGGTTGACAATGACAATTTTTTTTCCAATGACAATGACAATTGGTTTTAGGTTTTGAAGTTTTTCCTTGTCAAAAATAACTGTTGAATTTGTTTTTCTTGAGGGAAAAATAACAGAATTTATTACAGAAACAGACTTATTTTTCAAAAAACTCATTTAATGAAGGTTTCAGTAAGATAAGGGGAAAGACAATGGGAAAATTACTATATTTTGGAAGTGGGTTAATCCTGAGAAATTGAATTAGAGGAAGAGGATGCAAACTATAACAGAATTAGTATGAGACTGATGTGGTTCATGTCAAGTATCATGAAGAAAATTAGAGATGTTATGCAAAACCAATATCACCAATACCAATACCTTCTCTAATGATACAGGATAACAATAATATGAAACTTTTTGATCTTGTTGCATCATAGAGTTGTTCTTCTGCAGATGTTGAAATCCAGTTACAGTTACCTTACTGTCAGAGCAGTATTTACTCAAAGAACTCTGCTAGTCTCATGTAGGGACATGTACTTGGCGCTGGTCAGATCATATCTTGAGTTCTGTGTCCAGTTCTGGTCTCCCCAGTTTAAGAAGGATGTTGAGCTGCTTGAGAGGGTCCACAGAAGGGTGACAAGGATGGTGAAAGGCCCGGAGGACAAGCCCTATGGGGAGCGGTTCCAGGAACAAGGGTTGTTTAGCCTAGAGAAGAGGAGGCTCAGAGGTGACCTGATTGCTGTTTACAACTACCTGCGGGGAGGTTGCAGTCAGGTGAATGTGAATCTCTTCTCTCAGTCTGACAACACCAGAACAAGAGGACATGGCCTTAAGCTATGCCAGGAGAGCTTTAGTCTGGATGTTAGGAAGAGGTTTTTCACAGAGAGAGTGGTCTCATTGGAATGGTGTGCCCAGGGAGGTAATGGAGTCGCCATCCCTGTAGGTGTTTAAGAGAAGACTCGATGAGGAGATCAGTGACATGGTCTAGTTGGTGGAAGTCTCGGATGGATAGAGCGTGGTTCCTGTGGTTCCACACTTGTGGGCCTGATCCCTGGGTGGGCGTTCTCTTGGGAGTTGGACTAGATGATCCTCTGGGTCCCTTCCAACTCAGAATAATCTGTGAACCTCTGAACTGGAACAATTATAATACCAAACTTTCAAATCTGAATTTTGCTTGGTTGGAAAGTAGTCAAATTTCCTCAAATGTAATTCGTACATCACAAAACTTGTTTACGAACAAAAAAGAAGAGAAATTGGAACACTATATTACAGAATCACAGATTCACAGAATCACAGAATCAGTAAGGTTGGAAAAGACCTTAGAGATCATCGAGTCCAACCTATCACTTATTACCTAACCTAGCCAAACCTGTTACCTAACCTGCTNCTAGCACTCCCAGGTCCCTTTCCACCTGATCATCCTGCAGCCACTCCAACCCCAGCCTATAGTTCTGCATGGGGTTATTGTAACCGAAGTGTAGGACCCGACACTTAGACTGGTTGAACCCCATGCCATTGGATTCAGCCCATCTAAAACAGTCTGTTCTGAACAGACTGTTTTATTTATGTATGTGTATCTACATATATACGTATTTATAGTTTGTTCATATTGCTTCTCTATGAAATATTTAACGATATATTATATGGAATGTTCCTCCTTATTTCTTATAGTGGATGAATTGAAGTCAGTGAAGAATTTAAGGAAAACGCTCTTTAAGCTTTATTTTGGTGATGCATCTGCAGCAGCTTAGGAATTGAAACTGCTGCTTGAACTAAAAAAATGTTAGTGGTAAAGAAGGATTAATTTCCTACTACATCTAGTTTATGACAATTAGATTCAGCAAACTCTTTTGTTGGGAGGCTCAACGATCTCTCGCAATTATTTCTTGTATATGTAGACAGTTTAAGATTATTTTTTAGTATTTTGTGCCTGCCCTATGATTCTTGCAGACAAAACAAAAAAAAAAAGGAAGGAAATATTCACCCCCTTATGGTGGAGCAACAGAGGAACCCACTGGTCCAGACCCAGAATCATATCACTCAGGCTGTTCAAGAAAGAATCAGGTCATCGAGAATCACCTGAATCTCATTTAATGAGTTTTCTGTTGACAGGCTATTTCTGTGTTCATTTTCCTACAGCAGTTCATCTTTATTGCTATCAACAAAGCATTACCATTTTATCCACTGAGTGATACTCTGCCGCATTCTTGAAAAGGAACTGATGCAGCCAAAATCTGCAATTTCTGAATAAATAAATAAACAAACAAACAAAAATTGTGCTGACCAAAATTTCTTTTATGAAAAACTCTCTTGAACTTTCAGAAAAAACCAAAAGTATTTGTAGCAGTTCTGTAAGTTTTATTGTATTATTTTTGTCAGTGGATTACTGTGGTATGGTACTGTAATAGTTTTCAATGAATCACATTACAGAATCACAGAATCACAGAAAATTATGAGTTGGAAGGGACCCACAAGGATCATCTAGTCCAACTCACCATCTAATACCCGTACAGCGACCAAGAGCACATCCCAGAGTATAATAACAACCTAGATGCCTCACAGCCTAGCAGGCCACTCTGAGCCGGAGGGGGCCCAGGGTCATCCAGCCCTCACCCCCCAGCTAGACCAGCTAGACCATGTCACTAAGCTCCTCGTCCAGTCTTCTCTTAAACACTTCCAGGGATGGCGACTCCACCACCTCCCTGGGCAGCCCATTCCAATATGCAATTACTCTCTCCGTGAAAAACCGTTTCCTAACATTGAGATTAAACCTCCCCTGGCGTAGCTTGAGNATCACAGAATATTCTGAGTTGGAAGGGACCCACAAGGATCATCGAGTCCAACTCTTAACACTGTCTCCCTGGCGGGAATCGAACCCGGGTCTCCCACACGCCAGGCAGGGACACTTACCACTGTACTAAAAATTAAATCCTGAGCTACTGTGACTAGATGGTTCTGCCACTGACTTCCAGGGAATTAGTATTGCACATGAACATTTTCTTTTGCATCACTAAGGGACTTTCTAATTTAGACAAAACTAGTCTGCATCCAGGGTTCTTGGCAGGTACATTTAAGTGGAAACTAATAAATTAATTAAGTCAGAATTTGAAATGTGGATAAAAATGTATTTGATGTAAGTAGGTGAATGTGCACACATTCAAATAAGAATTTTCCTTCAAATTTTTAGGATTTTACTATAGATGTTTAAACTAAATTTGTTATCATATGTATAAGATTCTCTCAAAAGCTATATGCATTTCTTTACCTGAAGATCTAAATAATAATTTTCCATTTTCAAAGGCTAGAAGGGAAATACAGTGAGGAATCTAGTGGAGCAAGGTCTTCCTCAGTAATTCTGGAGGAAAACCTTTGAGTCACAACACAGAATCACAGAATCACAGAATATTATGTGTTGGAAGGGACCCACAAGGATCATCTAGTCCAACTCACCATCTAACACCCGTAAAGAGACCGAGAGCACATCGCAGAGCATAACACCAACCTAGATCCCTCACAGTCTAGCAGGCCACTCCGAGCCGGAGGGGGCCCAACGTCATCCAGCCCTACACCTCCCGGCTAGACCATGTCACTAAGCTCCTCGTCCAGTCTTCTCTTAAACACCTCCAGGGATGGTGACTCCACCACCTCATTCTGAAATGGAAATCAAGGATGACCTTATTTTAATGATTTGCCCCCAGAACAGCAACAACAAAAAATATTTGAACTTAGCAACATTTTGAAAGGGAGGAGGAAAAAAATACTTTTTCTGCACAGTAGGAAGTTCCTTTGCCTTTCATATTTCTAATTCTAGGCAGCATGCTATCTGCTCTAAAGAGCAAGAAAACAAATGCCAAGCTTTAATCAGAATTATATTGGCTGCGCAGGACTTTCAGATCATTTTCCCATTCCTAACAATGTCATGCAGATTCCCTTCAGAATATCAATGCAGAGGCCCTTGCCCTTGCTGTGAAGAAAATGTTGCAAAATACTGAAGACGAGCAGAAGATCCATTTGAGGTTAACATTCCTTTTTTTGATGGGGGGAGGAGGAAAGGGTAAAAGTTTCACTCTAATTTAATTCCTTAATGAAACTTAGAATTAGAATCCCTGCAGTGTAGTGCTAACCTTTTTGCTAGTGTCAAGTAATTTTTTTCTTCAAATATATTTTGGATAATGCTGCAGGCTTATGCTATCTGAGGGTTGGCTTATAGGCCATTAATCACACAGAATCACACAGAATATTCTGAGTTGGAAGGGACCCACAAGGATCATCAAGTCCAACTCTTAACACTGTCTCCCTGGCGGGAATCGAACCCGGGTCTCCCACACGCCAGGTGGGGACACTTACCACTGTACTAAAGTGGATTTAATAAGACATACTGTACTAAATTTGATTGAACTTACAGAGCTAACTAAATAAAAATCCTTGTTCCAGAAAGTGCTTTTCAAATAAGGAATGTTTGATCATTACAGCACGTGTTTATTTCTTTAGAGAAAATGATAACTTTTGCCTACATAACTGAATTTTAAAAAATATAAAGTATTATTCTTTTCTGCTTCCTTTTCCCCAAATGTCCCTAAAATCCCTAGGTCTTACCCCTCTTATTCTGTGCAATAAAACATGCCCAGGAAGACATAGACTTTAATGTGGATAAGATACACTTAGACCATCACATTATTTGGACAGTAAGGCTGCTGGAGAAAGCAGGTTCACAGGTTCACAGGTCATTCTGAGTTAGAAGAGACCCCAAGAGTCATCTAGTCCAACTCCCAGTGAACATCCAGCCAGGGACTGAACCCACAAGCGTGGAACAATGGGCACCATGCTCCATCCATCCAAGCCTCCCATCGTCTAGACCATGTCACTGAGCTCCTCATCCAATCTTTTCTTAAACATCTCCAGGGATGGTGACTCCACCACCTCCCTGGGCAGACTATTCCACTGAGAGATCACTCTCTCTGTGAAAAAGCTCTTCCTAATATCCAGTCTAAACCTCCCCTGGCGTAGCTTGAGGTCATGTCCTCTTGTTCTGGTGCCAGCTCTGCTTGCCAATTTTAGTTCTGAAGAAAGAGGCATTTGCTTTATATGCATTGGAAATCCAGTGCTGTAACTCCACCCCACCTTCCCTTAGTCTCCTGGTCAGAATTTGTTCTAATCAGTCTATTTTTTTAAATGGCCATTATATATATATCTTCAATTAAATAATAACATATATCAGATATTAAAAAATATAGTCATAACTCTGTATTTGCGAGTTTCTGGTCTCCTGTGAGTCCTGTATATGCCCAGTCCACGAACACGGGCGTGCCATTAATATGACAAATTATTGTCCTAAATATGGCGAATTTGTAACACTGCCATCCTGTGGCACCTTACGGCAGTGGAGAGCATCAGAGTTGGAGATTTTTCCCTTTAACTGCAGTGGCTACACCTGCCTGGGAAAAGGAAGTCCCCCATCACATTCCACAGGCGCTGTGCTGCAGGAGTGTTTTGTCTGAGGTGATGCATATGCATATGTGCTGGCAAGTCCAGGTTGGCTGCTGCAGCTGGAATGTGACCGTGTGGTGCCGTGTGTTACAGTTTGAGACTTTCTCACTCCTGGCAGGGGTGGGTGGCTGGCCCTGGCAATCCGCCACAATGGTGTGGGACCGTGCCATCCCGTGGAACTTTACACTGTTCCACGAATCACTGAGTAAGGATTGCAGAAACAATTTCCATGAATCACTGAGGCCATGAATATGACAGCGTGTATTACTGAGGTATGACTATATCATACATATATATTTATGTATGTAAATATATGTCTATTTATACAATAGTAATATGGTTTGAATAAATAATTATTCTGGACAAGTATTAGTCAGCAGAGTGGAATAAGAGGAAGTAATTGTATCTTTCACCTGTGTTTATTCTACAAGCTTTTCTTGAAAGACATATGCTCCACTCAATAATTAAGCCTACATGTTCTTAGCAGAATCTCTTCCGTATTCTTTTTATCAAAGAGTAGCTAAGCTTTTAAATGATTATTCTTTAATCTTTGTTTTTTAAAACTGTCTCCGTAAGTGAAATAACACCTACTGTTTAAACTACCATAGAACTGCTTTATGCATAATGACACATAGTCCCATTTTGCTATAGGTTCACAGGTTATTCTGAGTTGGAAGGGACCCACAGGATCATCTAGTCCAACTCCCAAGCGAACGCCCACCCAGGGATTAGACCCACAAGCATGGAAACACGGGCACCATACTCCATCCATCCAAGCCTCCCACCATCTAGACCATGTCACTGATCTCCTCATTGAGTCTTCTCTTAAACACCTCCAGGGATGGCTACACAATTTACATGAGCGATATAATTTTATGGTTGCATACTGAGTATATTACAAGGGTGTAATGTTACAAAGTAACATGCATGTTACAAGGCTGATTCAAATATTTACAACAAACATTGACTAAAAGAGAGTAATCAATGAATTCTTCAGATAAACTCTCCTTCTGATGGGAAATTACATTCCCTTATATTTCATTGGATCAACAGAATAACTGGCTCTTTCAAACTTGAAAGAGGTTGACAAATTGTGATTTCATAGAATTGGTAATAACTGGGATTAAATTTTTGAGTGCATGAGGATCTGTTAAGATATAATATTATCAGCTAAGAATGTTAGAGAAATTCAGACCAAGGTTTTAACTTGTTTCTTGGTATATGCTAGAAACTAATTACTCTAGATCTTTCCTAATAAGAAATCTGTCTACACATCTAGTTTAACTATTTAACTATGCTATGTAGAAGGTAATAGTTTCTTCACTACATGATGCATGTAACCATACATTCAAGATTTCATTGGCTTTTTTTCCTCCTATTTATTATAATACATTACATATCCACACTCCATTTTAGCGTCCTGCTTACATTGCCTAATCAATGGTGAAGAACTATTAAGACACAGGAGGAAAAGACATATATATTCCAGGAACCATCAAAGTTAGGAGTAATGCACACTAGCTCAGTCCATCATCTTTCTCCATCACTTGCAGTGAAGTAAATTCACAAGAGAGTGAAACATCTACTACTATGATGGCCAGTGAGATAATTGGAGTGAAACTGCCTAGAAACTCCATATTGGAGCCTCTTCATCTCTTCCCAGGTCGGTCTCATGTGAGTCAGAGGCTCAAAGCCAAAGCTGTATTATAGCAGTCTCCTTGATGAATGCTGTTTGTTAGAAGACTCTTTTACAGTTGTGCTAACTTCTTTATTTCATTCAGTTCTATTTTTATCTCTTTTCTGAGTTGTCTTGCATTTAAATGTTCCTATGCTTAAATGTTCCTACAAATGTTCCTGCATTTAAATGTATCCCTAATATCCCATAAAATAATAGGAGATTAGTTGACACTAGTATGCACTCTGTGTCAACTGAATTAACTTCTAAGTATAATTTTCTCAGTATTTTGGTATATAGGCCATGCAGATCAGAAAATCAGAATCAGTCCAGCTACCTACAGGGACTTTCTAAAAATCCATTTTTTAGAAACAGCTCTACAAAGTAATTTGAGTTGGAAATCATTGTAGACAGATACATACAATAGATGGCTCAGAGAACAGGAAAGTCATGAAAATCCTAAAAGGCTGTGCAGAAAACTAGTCTACAACTTCTAGTTTCCAAATTATATGAGAATTTTGATGATTGGCAGAGTTGTATTTCAGAAGATTTATAGATATTGCTCTGAATTTTCAGAAAAAAACCCCAAATGCTGAAAACCAAAGGAAACTCCCTTTTCAATGTTTAAAAAATTAAAAACACGCATAAAGTACTTTCTGTACTTGTGAAAATATATATGTATATATGTGGACACTTCATACAAAAAATTGGGACATTGAACATTAGCAACAGAGAAAAAAAGAAGTAGTGCTACCTTTTTTTTTTTTTAGGAAACAATATCAATTCCTTTATTCATCCAACATCTAATCTTCTGCTTTTCTTCTGAATCACAACTTGCATAAAGCTGTTTTTCATAAATAAATGTCTATGCTTTTGAAATCAACTAAACAAAAAGTGCAGTTTTTCAAAATGCAGCAGTATTTTATTTCTATTAAACAACACATAATCACTTTCATTGAACTATTCAGAATATTTGAAATATGCAATTTATTCTTATTATATTTTCCTTTTTTTTCTAGCTTGCAATATGAGGATTTCCTCTAATACATGATAGTTACCACTGAAATAGATCCAGAACACACTGAGGTATCTTGTCAAGTGTAAAGCCATGTTACAGAAAAGATTTTGTGTGAAATAACTTGTGTTAGCTATGCTGTGCTGAAAAGACTAGATTTTTCCTAGAAATATTTATATCGAATATTGCACTACGGAGACCTTATCATATATCCATTGAAAATAGAAGAGATAATGCTCATTGTCATGGCAATTATGCCTGAGTTCTCAAGAGGAATTACAGTATCACAGTTACCACACCATATCACAGTATTGATAAGGTTGGAAAAGACCTTGAAGATCATCTAGTCCAATTTAAATAAGATCTCACATGCCTAAATGTATTTGTGGACTTGGATCTTGGCCTCCTAAATTAGTTTCCTAATTGCAGTTTCACTGAGGCTATGTCATAAGATATAAACACATTAAATTTGTCAGTCACATCCTAAACATACCTCTTATGGATGAGGTGAGAAACTAAAAGAGTTGTAAGAAAATCAAACAGTGCTTCACACTAAAACACATATTGTTCTTCATAATACATTCTTAAAAGTCATCTGTCTGGGTGTCCTTCACACACACTTTCCTTCTCTCTTTACCCTTCCCCCCATGCTCCTCCTTCAGATGTAGTATATTATTTAAAAAAAAATAAATCTTACTGCTAGTTATATTTCATTGTTTCAAAAGAAAGTTTTCCTGTTTCATGTCACAAGAAGCTTAAACCTGAAAATATTTACAATTGCTCATGTGTGATTCTATATTTTCAAAGACAAGTTACTCATGTAAAATAACTGAGATACACAAGTTTATGTACTGAATTGTGTCAATTTTTTTTTTAATTTAAAACTGAAATTATTGCTTTTCCAAATTGATGTACAGCCTATTATCTTTCTTTGTTCCCAACCACGACTTTTCTGTTGTCCTCACACATTAGGAGCACAGCTGGTGATATCCATATCTATTTGTCGTTTCATTGGAGAAGGCCATAATGGCTACCATATGCTGCATTCTGTACTATGTTTTGCTTATGTTTTCTGATATAGAATTGCTAGACGGCTACGACAAGTATCTGTTGTATTGCTTTTCCCTGATCTGCACAGTCTGGTTTTTACTCTGTAGTTGTCTGTCAGGTCAAAGAGCATGGGGTCTATCAAAGGAATATTCTTCATCTGGCATATGCTCCCAAACTGTTGGAGTTCTCTCTTCTTTTTCACATCAGCGAGAGACTAAGGTTTCTTTTCTTTTCTTGTCCTTACTAAGTCTCTTTGGATGCTTATTGTGTTTTAGGAACTGCCTTACTAGTGGAGTGCATGCAGCTGGTGTGCTGTGCGGTTTAACCCCAGGCAGCAACTTACCCCTGCGCAGCCACTTCTTCTCTCCCTTCTGGTGAGATGGGAGAGAGAATCAGAAGTGAAAAAGTGGGTAAACTTGTGTGTTCAGACAAAGACCATCTAATAGACAAAGGAAAAGCTGGGCACACAAGCAAAACAAAACAAAGAATTCATTCACTACTTCCCATAAGCAGGAAGGTGTTCATCCATCCCCAGGAAAGAGGTCTCAATCACCTGTAGTGATGACTTGGGAAGACAAGCACCAACACTCCAAATGTCCTCCTTTTTTGCTTTTTTCCCCCAGCTCTATATGCTGAGCATGACACCGTATGATGTGGAATGTCCCATTCATCAGTTGGGGTCAGCTGTTCCAGCTGCGTCCATTCCCAACTACTTTGTACCTCCAGCCTTCTCACTGGTGGGGCACTACAAGGGGCAGCAAAATCTTTAGCTCTGTTGAAGCTGATGAGCAGTATCTATAAACATCCCTGTGTTATCAACCCTGTTTTGAGCACAGATTGAAAACACAGCCCCATACTAGTAGACACTGTGAAAAAAAATTTACCCCAGACAAAAAACAAAACCTGCACATGGTGATGATGTAGTCTTCAAGTTAGCCATCAGTTGTTTTCCCAGTTTTTTAATCTGAAATCACAGGAATCTTCTCTCAAATTTCTTCTGCATATCCATGAATATTGCAACTACAGGGCCTATTAGGGATATTCAGCAGAAATCCACCCAGTGTTTCCTTGGCTTTAACAGGGCACTGCTCTCCAGCAAAAACCTTCCCTGTGATTCAGTAAAAACTTTTAAGACTCAGAAGATTTACTGTGTGAACCACTAGAGATATGTTTTTGACCTGCAACTACACAGAATTTGTATTAAAGGCTATGGTAATTGAATAAAGAATTTTCTTATATAGTAGGGAATATACAAATACTTGAGAAGGATAAGTTTTGAATTAAAAGTGGATTTTTATAGATGAGCATACAGTCTCGAAGTAACATGGTGAAATTCAATGAGGGTAAGTACTATATCTTTTAAGTCAACCTGGCCTCCTATCCCCAGCAAATATCAAATTAAATCAAGGAAGAAAATCCTGCTAAGAGGGGGAAATAGCTGATCTGGGAGTTTTAGCTGTTCAAATATGCTATTTGAGCCAAAATTACATACTTGCAGATACGGTAAACATGACCAGGGATACAACGGGTGCCATATTTAAGAAAAAAAGAAAAAAATTGTTCTTTTATTAGTTGTTTTCCTTAAAAGCACCATGTCAACACTTTTAATAGAGATGTTTACAAGGTAGTCTTCCTAAAATGGCAGAATAGGAGAGGTAGAAATAGGGAAGGTTAGAGGATGCACGATATTAATCTTTGCAGAGGAAACTGTTACCATGCTAAAAAGCATTTTTATTATAATCAAGTAATAATTACCTTGATTTGCTGCAGAAATAATTAATTTCAGAAACTGGAACAAAAAACCTGCTTGCAAAGACAGCTAAACAATAGAACAGACCACCTTGCGAGGTTTCAAAAGGTAGACTAGATGACCATCAGTGAGCATGAATTTGTACAGGCTAAACCAGAGGACTGACTGGAATATTTAACGAGGTCTTCTCAAACCCTATGAAATACAGTTTCTATATGTAGTCCAGTCACCAATGCCGCTGGTAGTTTCATCATTAATTTTAATGACTAAGTAATCTAAATGCAACTAAAAATCTCCTCTGCATGCCAGGAAGACATACACAGCAGCTATGTACCGTTAGCTTCCTTTTACAGATGGAGAAATCAAAGTAAAGGAGGCAAGACAGCAAATGTCAGAAAGAGAGCAAAACATGAGTTTCCAGAATTCAGAATTTAATCATCTTTTAGTTTCTTCTGGGGCAGCAATGATGGTGAATGGCCTTGAGGGCAAGCTGTATCAGGAGTGGGGTTGACTTGGTCTGTTCAGCCGGGTAAAGAGATTAAGGAAAAACCTTACTGGAGTTACAACTTCCTCCGGAGGTAAAGAGGAGGGGTAGACATTGATCTCTTCTCTGTGTTGACCAGTGACAGGACCTGAGGGAATGGTCTGAAGTTGCGTCAGGTGAGATTTAGGTTGGATATTAGAAAAAGGTTCTTTATCCGGAGGGTGATTGGGCACTGGAACATGTTCCCCCATGGAAGTGGTCACAGCACCAAGCCTGACAGAGTCCAAGAAGTACAGTCGGCCCTCTTGCACTTCGCACCTCCCATATTGCAGCTTCAGATCTTAGCAGCATGACTTTTTTAGCGATGTAGGAGACTCGTTTTGCAACTGCACATGCATGAAGTCAGGCTATGTGGGTCCAAATTAGGACTGCGAGTGCGTGATATAGGAGACCTGACTGTATTTGAATTATATGTTCAGGTATATGCTGTGGCTTGAGATTAGTTCTCTGCAGGGCCTAAGGATGGAAGGCCTAAGGATGAGGGAGTCACTGCTCAACAATGTGACAAGGGACTTCTTGTCATAATCACAGATAACTATAGAGGGGTCAAAAGATGTGAAGATATAAACTAATAGTACGGTATGCAGAGCTCTGTGGCACTCTTGTTGTAACTTCTCTGGAGGCTTTTGGAAGTCCTGCTTAATGAGTGAAAATAGCAGCAATGTGTTTTAAGAAAATTGTTTGAAAAATGTACTCGTGCATTTATGGCACTAAAAGTCCTTATTTTTGAAAACTAAAATGTATGGAATGAACAGCTGGGACGACATCTCTTGTCCACATTTGGGAATTCAAGTGTAAAATATAGTGCTTTGCCGTTGATATAGTTTTACAGAAAATAGTTTGTTTACTGCTTGTAAAACTGATGATTTGACAGAATCAACATGATATCCAAGTGATACTACACAATTTGCACCTGCTTGTCTTGTTTTGATGAATGTGGAACTACGCAGATTAAGCATTACCAGATGTACTGTAGGAACACATATGCTCAAGCACTCTGTTTTCCTTATTCTTTCAGATGTTCACAGGTTACTCTGAGTTGGAAGGGACCATCAGGATCACCTAGTCCAACTCCCCACCAACTAGACCGTGTGACTGAGCTTCTCATTGAGTCTTCTCTTAAACACCTCCAGGGATGGCGACTCCATCACCTCCCTGGGCAGTCCATTCCAATGAGAGATCTCTCTCTCTGTGAAAAAACTCTTCCGAAAAGAAGAAAACCTCCCCTGGCATAGTTTAAGGCCATGTCCTCTTGTTCTGGTGTAGTCAGACTGAGAGAAGAGATCCACACCCACCTGGCTGCAACCTCCCCGCAGGTAGTTGTAAACAGCAATGAGGTCACCTCTGAGCCTCCTCTTCTCCAGGCTGAACAACCCCAGTTCCTGGAGCCGCTCCCCATAGGGCTTGTCCTCCAGACCTTTCACCATCCTTGTTGCCCTTCTCTGGACCCTCTCAAGCAGCTCAACACCCTTCTTAAAATGGGGAGCCCAGAACTGGACACAGGACTCAAGATGTGGTCTCACCAGCGCTGAGTACAGGGGAAGTATAACTTCCCTAGTCCGACTGATCACACTGTTGCTGATGCAGGCCAGGATGCCATTTGCCTTCTTAGCCACCTGGGTACACTGCTGGCTCATACTGAGTTTTCTGTCAATCATTACACCTAAATCCCTCTCCATTTCACCACTCTCAAGCCACTCATTCCCCAGTCGATAGCGATGCATGGGGTTGTTAGGTCCAAAGTGAAAACCCCGCACTTAGACTTGTTAAATCTCATACTGTTGGAGTCTGCCCATTTCTCTAGCCTGTCAAGGTCCCTCTGAAGGTCCCTCCTACCCTCCAGCAGATCAACATTTGCCCCCAGCTTGGTATCACCCACAAACTTGCTGATGATGGACTCAATTCCCTCATCCAGCCTTAGCGTGGTTAAAACTTAAGAGAACTAATTTCAGCCTAAATTATTGAAAAAGGTGGTAATAAAGGCTTTATTTCATTCTTTATACTATAACAATACCTCTATTTACTATATTTTCAGTTCGATAATTTCAAATTCCTGTAGAATACTTTCTAGAGAGAGACGACTTCTCACTGAGGTCTCAACAGATTTGTTTATGGAAGTTATAAAGAATTTTAATGCCAGAAATCTAAGACCTAGAGGATGAAATACTAATGGTGACCATAAAAGCCCCTTGCTGGTCCGAGAGACATTGTAGGCTTTTGTTTGTGCAAGTACATTCCTGCAACCTAATTTTTTTCCTCAAATTTTTAATAAACACAACAAAGTCTCTTAGGAGGTATCATGTATTCTGATACTGGAGCGGTGTCTGTTTTATTTTCTTTTATGCAGACAGACACTGTAGGCAGCCTGCGTCTGACAGAACTGAACATACAGAGTTCTATTCCTTTCCTAAAGGCAACAGACTCACTGCAGATCCCTTGCCCTGAGCTGTCTGCTGGACATTGTCCATTTCTCATTGAAATAGAAGGCAAGTACTGTAACTCAGAGATTTCATTTACCATTTACTTTGAAATTACTTCATGGAGCTATTGTTGCTTTGTGGTTTGTTTATCTGAACTGTGGACAAGGTGTCTATAAAACCAAGAGTTTGAAATTCCTAAAAATCACATTTTCTACTGATTGCAGGGGAAAAAACATCCTTCTTTTTCACTCACATTCAAACTGATCCCTAAAACACTTGCTCTCTTTCTCAGTCTTGCTTTGCAAGTTAGTCAGTTTGATATATAAATCATAGACCAACATATCCACAGGTCCTGTACTGACTGCAATCTCTGACTTGTAAATCAGATCTTTTGGTAACATGCTTGCAAAAGTGCTAAAATAGCAAAACAATTTCTGGAAACAAAATCTGAAATAATACTCATTTATTAGTAAGATAATTTTGTTCAAGATTCCTTTGTGTTCAAGAAGCATATAGCACAAAAATATCTCAAAATTTATATTGACATAACTGCATTGAATTTCAAGTATAATTATAGCCTGAAAAATCATTGTGAGCTGATCAAAAAATGATAAAACAAACATGCCATTTTCATTAGCTTAGCCAGTTTGACTTCCTATTTAGATGTGCTGCTGGCGTTGGGAAAAGTTAAGTTCCAATAGTAATATGTTAATTGTAACAATTGATGTGACTTCAGTGAAAATATTAATAAACATGTGACAAATAATAATTAAAAATGAAGTTTTAATATAATTTAACCAAAAATATGTCATGAAATCCCTGAGAAATTAGTATTTTAAATAGATGCAATACAACATAAAATAAATATTTTCATATTTTTCAGAGTTGCATCCTTAGTCAGCCATCCCATCTCTATCGATCACAATGAAGGTAAACATGGTAAACAAGGTAAAAGGCTAGATTTTTGGTTGAAAGCAACTGTTTTGACTCTAGAAACACCTATTTTTTAATCTTTATTCAGTATATTTTTAACTTCCTATAATATTTCCTCATTAGTTCCTTGGAGATTGACAAAAAGTCTCCGTATAAACTGATTGTCTGTAGGGGTTGTTGGATTGGATTAAAACTTGTAAGTTTTAAAGCTGGAGCCTTTTTAAAAAAATGTTTTAAATCATCTTATTGAGTCTGAAGGAAGTCTAAACCTTGTTATGCTGGTTTGTCCTGTAACCACAGACTAAGTACTTTGCTATTCTGTTATTTAGGTATTGATGGTACATTCTCCCGCAGGAACAAGGATAGGCTACATCAGAATACAAAGTGCTTCTGCTTGCCCCAAATGCCTTTTTCACTGCCTTTTCGTATGTGTCCATGTGGAACATAATACGGAGAGATAGTAAACGATAATTAGTAAAGTCCCCGTATCTGGTAGGATTTCTCAGTATAACCAGTGTTAGTGCATTTAGTAGGGGTTACATCTACCTTGCTGTAACAGCAAAGCTGGATGAAGGTCTGAGTTATCTTAAACCAGTTGGTTAAAATCTGAGGCATTAACTATCTTCTGTAAAGGCTGCTTTAAACTCCAAGCAATTTGACTTCAGGCAGATCTGTTCAATTTGCAGAGACAATGTGTCTGTTGAAGTTTTTGTCAGCTTCTTTAATCTTAACGTTAGGAAGCGTTTTTTCACAGAGAGAGTAATTGCGTATTGGAATGGGCTGCCCAGGGAGGTGGTGGAGTCGCCATCCCTGGAGGTGTTTAAGAGAAGACTGGACGAGGAGCTTAGTGACATGGTCTAGCCGGGGGGTGTAGGGCTGGATGACCCTGGGCCCCTTCCGGCTCTGAGTGGCCTGCTAGACTGTGAGGGATCTAGGTTGGTGTTGTGCTCTGGGATGTACTCTCGGTCTCTGTACGGGTGTTAGGTGGTGAGTTGGACTAGATGATCCTTGTGGGTCCCTTCCAACTCTTAATATTCTGTGATTCTGTGATTCTGTGACACTTGCGAAAGTCCCGCCTCAGGAATCTGGGAACTTTGCATCATAAACCACATACTTACTGGCCCTGACACTGACAAATTCATTGCATGGACTATTTGCATGGACTTACATTTATATATATATATGTGTGTGTGTGTGTGTGCGTATAAAAATATATTTCTGTATATATTATACCTATCTATCTAAAAGCACAAACCCATGGGAGTGTATCTATCTATATCTATCTATATTTCTGCATGTAGGTTGAGATGACTTTCAGGCATCCAGTATTATTTGTATTCCAGTTAATTTACTGTCTTCACTACTTTGAGAGAGAAATCAACACAAATCAGCAGTGTAGAGATCTTAGTTTTTAAATAATAGTCAGAGTAAAATATAAAGTTTTACAAACCCTTTAGATATGAACCCATTGATTTGATGAAAGTAAAAATATTGCATTTTTTCCTCAGGACTCTCAAAATAATACGTACTTGTTACCAGTGAATCTTCACTAATTCAAAACATATTCTCTTAAGATTCCAAATTAAAACTTATTTCATCATAAGTACCTATAAATTTTTCATGTCCAGTACACAACATAAGGCTTATAGAGTAAATAACAAATGTTAATGAGGCAGTAGCCATCTATCCACCCCACACACTGACATTATTAAGCTGGAAAATAGGTAATAAAAAGTTATTCTATTTCAAGTACCATTTTTTTGAAAAAAAACCATGCAAATGTTGATGCATGGTGAATTAAAGTAAATTAATCTGATTATATGAGTGAATTGAGCAAGCTGTGCAATATAAATATTTTAATCACTTCTTGATCCAGAAGTACCTCATTTACAAATGAGCAATTACTTTCTACCTCATGGGAGTTGTCTCTAATTACGAGGATGTCTAGCTGGTGCTATACAAAAAGTACAAGTAAATATCAAACATCAGACCCCTGAATTTGTAATTTGTAATATGAGCAGCATTTTATATCCCTTAGTGCAACCCTGTTTGTATTTTACACTAGTGATTTTATTTGTTGTGTTTTTATCCTGAGCAGACCAGTCGTTACGAAGATTTAATTTAATTTGTGGACATAGAGACTCTTCTTAGTGGCAGTTTGAATGTATGCCTATGACATTTATGCACAGACCTTTTTATTCAATTCCTTATAGCCCAGCCTGCCAATGCTTTAGGCCTGAGAATGATAGGTTAAAAACAAAGTTCTGGGTATAAAAGTGAATATGTTGTTCATCATTTGTAAGATGGGTATCTCACTAGTCTTACTAAAAGCTTAATCAGCCTATTTTGCGCTTAGTTCCCATAACTTTAGCAAAGATATTTGAATCTATGAGAATGATTTCTACAAAAGAAGACCAAACGGTTTTACGTGGCACACTATTGTGTACTGTGCTGTGCTTACCTTATTTGTGGGGAAGGAAGTAGCCTAGGCAGTTTCAGAAGATGCCATTTATGTAGTGCTTTAGTTGTCTTCTTGATGAAAATTAAGGACTTGTGTTCACTTGCTGCTGGTTGTCTCACTTCTGTGCAGTCTGAACTAGAAACACAAAATAAATGGACTGAGGATTTCAAGGCCAGAATTGTTTGTGTCCTAATTATTAATTTCTCTTTGAAGACCATGAATCTTTGTAGTGTGACATCTATAAAATACTGATTTTGTATAATGTAAGAATGAAACTCATATATGCCTTTGAGGAAAATCTTCAGTCCACATAGAATTTCAATTTCATATGATACATATTTGAAGAGACTAACTTGTATTGAAAAAAGGGGAAAAAAACCTTTCCCGGGTCATTTCAGAGAAGTGCTATTCATTCAGCAGTTTACTGGTGCAACAGAAAAATAAAACAGAAGAAACTGAATGATCTGTTGAAAGATATGTCGTGTTGTGAAGTATTTGTTCTGCTTTTACTACCTTTCCAGCAAATGTCAATTAAACATAAAAAATCATTGTTTCCAAATATCACCAGAGATGATAATTACCACAAATCTGCCATCTATGCAACTCTAAATTTCCATAATGTACCCTACTGACAGTGACAGGAAAAAGAGTGTCATTATTTTCATCAATGGATGAGGAAGAGTTCTTAGAATTATTTTGCATATACTTTGCTGAATTTACTGCTTCTGCCACAAATCCCCAACTGTTTCCTGAGATATTTATTTTCAAGATCCTGACTTTGATTTTACTCTAGTTATATCCTATAAGGAATCTTCTTCATTTTCTTGTTATTATTTCAATCCAGACTACTTAAGATATACTTCTCTTTTGAACCACATTGTTCTTTTGAGATTCAGATAAGTAACAAATGGTAGTTTCTAAGTTGATCTTTGAATCTTTGGGATTTCTCTTCAGTTGGGGTCCATTCAAAGATTTCCCTCATCCTCTAGCTTTATTTTGTAGAAGTGAGACATGAAACCCTCTGAAATATGAATCAGGGTGTCAAAATGACTTCCGGGAGCTATTTTACAAGTGAAGTACATGTTCTTACAAGAGATTAAGTGCAACAGAATGGACAGTGCTACAAATAGATAGGAATGGACAAGGAAAAATGAAAATGCAGAATGGGCACAGTCTCACTTTCCCACATCCTGCTCCCTTGTAAACATGATTTGTTTATAAACACTAATGAAATTTCCAATTAAATTAATCTGAAAAGATTTCAACTCATTAATGGGAAAAGCCTGGCAAACTAAAGTGCAAACAAATGAGTTTCCAACTGAACATTCTGTATTCTTCAATTAAGGTCTTTGAAAAGCCTGCTTCCATTTCCTTCAGCGAGATAAATATGCTTGGAATATGGAGCTAACAGTCCAAAGGACAAGGTAGTTCATAGATTATGATTATTAATAGAAATAGATTTTAAACCAGTATGGTTCTCCTTAGCTTAATAATTTGAAATTAAATTGATTCTCATTAAGAATGAAAGATTTTTTCCTATCACTTGCAACATCATCAATGGGTCTTACCAGAATTATTTAATAAGCTGAAACTTAAAACTTTGAAATTGTCTGTAATTAAAACTTACCTAATTAATACCTTGGGAAATGAATTAAAATAATGAAGCCTGAGTATCCAGTTTGTATTTCATTCATTTATCTGCTAGTTACAGACACATCAGTAACACAATAAATACTTCAGATTTTCTACACTAAGTGATAAAAGAATTTTAAGATGTCTGACTCCTCCAAGTTTACTGTACTATGCCAGGTTTGATTAAGTTAAAAAAGCATATTGCTATCTTAATTCAATTGAGAGATCCAAATGTTTTTAGTTAAACATCTAGTCTTTATGTTCATAATGTGGAGTTTTTCTAGCTAGATTCCAATATTTCTACTGGATTTCTGCTTGTAAATCCAAAGTTTTGGCTTCAGTTTTTATACTGCAGCATTTTCTTATATCCTGTCCTTCCATATGATGAATCATGGAAGTTAAATATAACAACTAACTATCAGTTTAATCTGTCCTTTGTGTCTGCGAGGAGAGGCTAGCCAGTGAGTACCTTCTGCATTTCATTGAAAAAATTAGAAGTGAATCTGTCTCTTTTAGGGGGTAGATGTTATCTGGTGATAGGGTGTAAAAGATGACTTTTTTTTATTATTAAGCAATCAATGCCAATATCTGTCCAACTATATCTACATCTTATTTATATCAATATCTATAGATAAACACAGAGAAAAGGTTTCATCTCCTTTTTCCCAGTTTTCTGCCCATAGAAATTAGAGCATTCTGCATCCATTAGTGTTTCTGTTCAGGACTTTGTGCTTTCCTTTTCCAAAGCCTTCCCTAACGTATATTGCCTCTTTACAGTTTCGAACTATAAGACTTCGCTACTCTCAAAATACAGGCACTAGTGCAGTGCATCTCTTGGTCTTCATTTAAAATTAGTTGTTGTAATAAGTTTAATTTAGTGTAGTTGCACACACACATGAAAATCTAGGCAAGGTATTAGTGTGTAAAGAAGTGGTTCCTGTTGTCAGACTCCTAAGAACATATTGTGCCCTGTTATCATGAAGTTTACCTGGAAGATGCTTCTAAGGCCTTCTGCTGTGTTCCTGAAGAAACCACAACTACAGGCACTGACCTAGGTCTGGCTGGGGTTGAGTTGATTTTCTTCATAGCAATCCCTATGGTGCTCGTGTTTTAGATTCCTAATGCTTGTTATTAGTGTTTTACAGATTCACAGAATGACACAGCTTTACAGATTCACAGAATAGTCCGTGATGGAAGGAACCCACAAGGATCATCAAG
>WEKX01022080.1:33329-188449 GCA_013390025.1 Pitta sordida | reverse complement strand
TATATATATATATATATATACTTATATGTAATGCAAAATACAAACTCAGATTTCTCTAAAAAAGGTCTCTTAACTAAGTCTGGAGTCTTTAAACTCTCAGCTCTTCCAAAGAAAATTGTTGCAAACACCAGTCCTTTGGAGCTGGAAGTTCCTGGAAATAAGCACTTGAGAAAGTTAGAACTTCTTTTATGGGCACCATCAACTTTGAGAAGTCCTCAGTGACACACTTTTTCCACAGTACTCCATAAACCAAGACTGACTCTGTTAACAAACTAGCTTTTAGTTACATTAATAAGCAATAAAAAGGTCATCAATCCATTTAAACTTTTTTAAGCATTTATGATCAGGGCTGGAGAAGAGAGTTAAAGCTGAATGGAAAGAAGGATCAGATGTGGAATATTTTGACCACAAAGGTCATAAATCTATCTTCAGGTGTACAAACCCCCAAAACTAACAACAGTGATCTTGGCAGGTAGTAATGAAGAATTGGGAGGATCAGAAATTCTAGAGTGGAAAATCAACATACACACCCGCTGGACAAAATTCACTCGTGTGTTAACAGCCAGCAACAGCCTGTTTCATGCATAAATCATATTTACATCCTTAAGTTGGAGTAGAAGTTTAGGAGAAATTTCAAAGTTGTACTCTTTGTGAAGTCTTCTGGATTCTACAAAGACTTATCTATGTGTCTAACCCAATTTAATGCATATATTTCTGGCACAATAAGTAATATGTAATGTGTAAACTTAAAATGCTGGCTGTAAAGGTGAGGTGGAATTGGAACTTAAGCAAAGAAACGTAAGACATGAAGAATAAATTGTAACTTACGCAAAGAAATGTAAGATAGGGAGAATAAATCATACAAGTCTATCTTTTAAGAGTGTGTCAACGGCAATGGAGTAGTTTGTGTAGGCATAGGGCTTCATATATCAAAACCTCTGTATGAAGAATAGTCCAGATTCTTAATGCCAATATATCAGTGGTTCTAAGGAAACACAGGAGGCTACTGTGGTAGGGTTGCTTTACGTGCTAAGCTTTACGTGCAACAGAGTCACCTATGTTATTACCTCCTATAGTTTACAAATTAAGTGGCATGATGGGGTCAGAACCAAACACTTGCATCCTTGTGATATTAGTAAACATCACAACAAATCTAAGAGGAAACACCGTAAGGAATCAAGTAAGTCATATTATATAGCTAGGTAGACAGGCATCAGTAAGGCAAACTGGTGTTACAGTTTTTTCACTTTAAAATTCATGTTAAATAGAGATACATCGTGCCATTGGAAGTCTAATGAAGAAGAGCATGTCCAGATTTTATTTTTTTTCTTTAAAGATTCTGCTCAAAGAAACTCTAAGCCAGTAGGTTCACTAACAAGCTATTGAGTCTTCAGTGGAATGTGTTATGCTAGGTAGATTTTTCTTACGTGGTTGCCACTGTTTTAAGACTTGCAGTGAGCATTGCTTCAGTGTTGCTGTGTAGCTGAGCAAGAATCATTCACCTTACGAAGATGCTACGTCAGCTTTGTATTTTCTTTGTGACATCTTCTTCTCAAATGGTTACCTATTAATTGGGCTGCTTTGCAGAACTGGTGAGAATTCAACATTTGAAGGCATGGTAAAGCAAGGGTTTGTTCACCTGTCTATGTATGCGTGCAGATGACTGGACATGTGTGTGTATGTGTATGTGAGTGTTCAAGCACAGCCCTGCTGGTGTTTGCACAAGTGTGTGTGCAAGGGACTGTGTCTGTATGTGTGTGTACATACCCACTCTCATCCAAATCCTCCCTTATAATTTCATTTATTGCTTGAACTTCTGCCAATTTTACAGACCAGAGCTCCTGTTCTTGTATAGATAGATAAAAACAACATGCCAAAACATGGTTGTTTTCAGTCTTAAAAATGGCTCACACATTCCAGTGGATAGGAGAACATGAAGTGCAAAAAAGATGGGTGAAAGGAGTAAGGTGGAAATATATAGTTCAAACACAGGTGGTCTGCCTCCTTACTTTCAGCAAAATATCAATTCTTAATTCTGAAATAATTAGACACAAACTTTGGAGATACTGATTCTGTGAATGCAGACTAAATTCCACATTCTTTTCAGCTGCGTTGCACCAAGAAGTTATTTGCCTCCGCATATTTAACAGATGTGCTTGGGCGTGCCTAATGGTAACTATAACTGAGAGAAAGCGACCCAGGTCCCTTTTTATGCCAGTGGCTCGCACACTAAGGGACCTTGAAAACTCTCTTGTTTCTCAAACAGGCTATCTGTGGAATTCCTGCCCTCTATGTGCAATGAATTCAGACTGAGATCTTAATACTGGCTTCTTTCAGTCGAGTTTTGTTAGGCACTTGGCAGGCTTTCACACCCGAACCTCCCATCTGCAGCTTGCACCTGCATTGCTCAATATT
Source organism: Pitta sordida (assembly GCA_013390025.1). NCBI lineage: Eukaryota > Metazoa > Chordata > Aves > Passeriformes > Pittidae > Pitta > Pitta sordida. The sequence goes on along the minus strand of WEKX01022080.1, from coordinate 186,034 downwards.
TAACTCAAAGATCTCTGAACTTCCTGGACCATTAAGGTGTCTTTTGGTTTGTGGCTTGGTGGTGCGGCTGTTGCTTACCATAAGAAAGGGGTTTAAATACAGTCAACAGTGTAGTTTTCCAGTTTCCTCAGTTTTGTTTCTGCTCAGTGAAAAGAGCTCCTTTCTGGCATGCTGCAGCTTTTCCTTGGCATGAAGATTGGGGCATGACGAGCAGAGTATGGCATTTACAACCTGAAATTAAAATACTATTGCTTTGCATCCTTACATTTTCTTTTTCTGCACAGTAGCATAGTGAGTGCAGGGTGTACTTGCTATCTTTACCACAAACAAACCCACTATTTTCTGCTCTCAGCTACTGAACGGTTTGAAAAAGAGCAATTCCTTCTTTGATTAATGACTGTTTCTGATAAGCTGGCAATAAGAATTCAGGACTCCCATGCAGCCTGTTGTACAACAGACATACCTTCCCCATCCAGTGGGGAGTTCAGCAGCTCAGTGGATTAGAGTCACAGTGGATATTTTCTCAGTGATCTTACAACTACATTGCACCGCAAATTATTCACCCTGGCTTTGTAGCCATACCTCTTCCTTCCCGGTCTTGTGGGTCTCTTCAGAAGGCTGAGTCTGGCCTTCTGGAATTCTCTGGGATTCCCCTTTAGGGGCATAGAAAATTGTGATGAGCTGTATACTTTATTAGTAAGAACAAATACTGAAGTATCAAGAGTTAGCTCCTAAAAATTATGAAATTATGTGCAAAGGCTTCTGGGTACTCTCAGATATGCATAAGTACATATATTATTACAGATACACATATAGTGGCTTGGATAACCTATGAACCTGAAGGTTTATTGGCCTGACTTTTATGTATGGGAGGTGACACGGTACTTGTGAAGGCTCAAGGCCTGCTCTGCACTAGAAAATATGTTTGGATCTCACAAGCCTTCCACAGTTATGATGAGAGGAAAGATTACTTTTGCTCATATGTCATCTTTCCTGGGAAACAAACAAACACAAGGATACAAACAATTACTTTCCTGGTGCAGCTGTCTGAATCCAGAGCAGTGAAGTATCACTTAGAACTGTGCTGGATGTGGCACATTACTACTTCATGCTGGCTTGAAAGGGTTAGGTGGCATGAACTGGCCACTCGGTTCCAGAGAATCCTTTGTCTGTAACACTTTTGTTTGCTGTTCAAAGGCAAGGCACTACAAACAATTAATAACCCATGTAAAACTGCTGTTGAGATGTTTGCTGGCAACGAGCAGAAAGATGTTTGTTGAAAGAGGCATGGTTTAATGGTCTTAGCACAGGATTGTGATGAAGGATCTCCTGGCTTCATCTTGTGACTTTGACAGTATCTTTTGACAGGTCATATATTCTCTATGCACTTCTCTTTACCTTCTCTAAGGTAAAAAGTTTTACTTAGCTTTTAAGTGCCAGAAATAATTAGTTTCTGTTTACAGAATACTGTCAAGACATAAACCATCAATCACTAGCCTCATCTACCTTTAATTTTCTGAGTACTAGGTGTCCTAGATATGCTCTGCACTCAGTGGGGAGAGGCCTGTGCAGAGGGTGAGACCTCCTTGTGTCATCATCATGATACAAGTGTTTCTTCTGAATGCAATTTCCCCTTGCCAGTCATTATAGAGAGAATCTGAATAATTGATCGAGGCTGTGTTTTAGATGGCTAAGATGAAATTAAATGAACCCCATCCTAGGTGCTACGGTTAAGGTTGTTTATAGACTCTGCAAAGGAAATAGAGTTTGCACTTCACATCTCTGGTCTCTGGAAAGACCTGCGTGAATGAGAGTGATGAGTGTTTCATGAAGGAATGCCTGAAACTGAAATATTCTGACCCAAATTAGAAAGAATTTAAGTCAAACCTTCCTGGCAAAGCTGAGTCCTTTCCATGAATTAAGGGGAATAGGCTACAGGGCCGCTTGGTGCCTTAGGAGCTGAACAGGGACACAGGATCACAAAGCATATTTCAGAAACTCAGGTTAGGAAAGAGAAGATACATGGCAAGAAGAATAGCAATTATACATATTATCATTTGTATGGAGCAAGGCCAGTGAAATAGCCCAACTGCACACACACTACATCTTTGGGAAGCTGAAGAAAGGGAAGGAGTTTTAGACCCTCCCTCTCAGTGGACCAGTAAAGACTCAGTGCTCAGAAGTGATCTCAACTGCAGGAAGCAGAACTCCAGCCACATTACTAACACAGTCTCCTTTGCCAGCTGATCTCTTTGGCAGTGTCAGCAAAGCAAAACATGGCTTAATGAGATTGCAGGAAGAATGGCAGGTGATGGCGATAGGTGGGCAAAGCTTTTCAGAACACAATAGCTGCAGTTTTCCAGGTCATGTGTGGTGGTTGCAGATAGACCAGAAAGTGATCCCTGGATGGGACCACCCCATCCACCCAGAGAGATGGTCCTTGATGGAAACAGACTGAAGTCAAAGAGCCGATCTTGGAACAGTCGAGAATCCACAGCTCATGTTAACACACTCTTGCCAAGATCCAAAATTTGCAAATCATGGCTACTTCAACAGTGCTAGTCCCTCCAGCAGTCCTCTGGGTTTTCTGAGTGCTTCATGCAGGGTTTCCAGCTCTCCGAGTGTTTGTGCTCAATCCGTGGCAGTTTGCAGCAGGGATGTAGCGCCCAGCAGAGGATCCTAGGAAGGTATGAAGCAGCACACAGCATGGACTTGGGTAACACGTGCTTGAAGGTGCTTTCAGCTGTGACTACCACTGGCTGCACATCAGTNGCTGTGACTTCTGGACAACAGAGAATTTTTCAGAAGAACTGTCGTCCTCAGGTCGAGATCTCACTTGGGAGGGGTCATGAAAGACCTTTCCCTCTTGTGAGAGAGAGAGAACTTTATGGAAGGGCAGAGAGATGGTTCCTACCCTGGATCTGATCAGAAATACCAACTTGCCTGGTTTACCCCTACCCTGTGTTCCCCCTTTTTCTCCTGGTGGAAAAGGGAATATTACATCTATTGTAAGAGAAGGAGGGGTGGGGGGAGAAAGGTTGCCTTCTAAATGATGCTTCCCTTGCAGTTCTGAGCTTGTTAGTTAGAAAATAAACCCTTTATGTTCTTTATTTATAGTTTTGCCTTGCTTCTTTTGCCTGTGACCAGTTTTATTTTATTTTCCAGTTTTATTTTCCAGTTTGTTTTTTTAGTTTTCTCCTTCAGGAGAAGTTGGGGTGGGTCTCTGGCATCCAGCCAGGGTCAAACCACGACAAGTAGCCATAGTAAGCCAGAATGATTTCAGGAAAAAAGTAAACATGAGTAGGCATTGCCTGAGAGCTCTTTATTTAAATTATAAAGTGAGTTTGAGGTGGTAGTACCTGTCAGCTGTTGCAGTCCTTGAAACACTGGTGATGCCCAGTCTTCTGTGGATGACTGAACCCCACAAAACCTGGGGATTAGACCATACCTATAGGATTAATACGTATTAACTACAATTCAAAAGGTCATTTGGACCATCTGTGTCTCTTGTGTTGCAAACAATTATATCGTATAATCCCTTTCACAAGTTAGTTGTATGTCTCTGTAAACCCAGTTAGGTTTCTATTTCCACTTTTCTTATTCTCTGTTTCAGAACCGTATTTCTTTGCTGGTTAAAAATGTAAATTATGGTGAAAATGTCCTAATTTCCATTTCCATCAAGTGTCAGCATTATCCAGTAGCTGAAAAAGTTATTTTAGCTTTCTGGTTGTTAACTCTTAGAGCATGGGCTGGAAAGAAGCATTTTATGATGGGTTAGGAATTGGTTGGATGGACGAGCTCAGAGAGTGTTGGTGAATGCTGCCACATCCAGCTGGCAGCCAGTCACTAGCGGAGTCCCACAGGGGTCAGTGTTAGGCCCGGCACTGTTCAACATCTTTATTGACAATGTGGACGAGGGAATCGAGTCCATCTTCAGCAAGTTCGCAGATGATACCAAGCTGGGGGCAAATGTTGAACTGCTGGAGGGTAGGAGGGCCCTTCAGAGTGACCTCAACAGGCCAGAGAAATGGGCAGACTCCAATAATATGAGATCTAACAAGTCTAAGTGCCGGGTTCTTCACTTTGGACATAACAACCCCATGCATCGATATCGGCTGGGGGATGAGTGGCTGGGGAGTGGTGAAATGGAGAGGGATTTAGGAGTAATGACTGACAGGAAACTCAATATGATCCAGCAGTGTGCCGAGGTGGCTCACAAGGCCAATGGCATCCTGGCCTGTATCAGGAACAGTGTGGTCAGTCGGACTAGGGAGGTTGTCCTTCCCCTGTACTCGGCGCTGGTCAGACCTCATCTTGAGTACTGTGTGCAGTTCTGGGCTCCCCAGGTTAAGAAGGATGTTGAGCTGCTTGAGAGGGTCCAGAGAAGGGCAACAAGGATGGTGAAAGGACTGGGGAACAAGCCCTATGGGAAGCGACTGTGGGAACTGGGGTTATTCAGCCTAGAGAAGAGGAGGCTCAGAGGTGACCTGATTGCTGTTTACAACTACCTGAAGGGAGGTTGCAATCAGGTGGGTCTGAATCTCTTCTCTCAGGCTCACGACACCAGAACCAGAAGACATGGCCTTAAACTACGCCAAGGGAGGTTTAGACTGGATGATGATCCTGTGGGTCCCTTCCAACTCAGAATAACCTGTGAACCTATTTCAGTAACAACTTTAATTTCCCTAGATTAAACAAATGAGCCTATAGTAGTCTTATGTATGGTAGCCTATCTGTTCTTTGGCTCATGCCAGTTGTCTACACTGGTTCTGCATCTTGAAGCCATCCTTTTGAACAATGGGTGACCAGAATTGTGTGCCAAATATTTCAGAATTAGGTGAAGTAATGCATGGCACATTGCCATGAATATTGTTCCATTTCAAATGGAAACATATTGTCTAAATATCCCAGGACTACATTACTTAATTTATGATTACATTTGAGTCTAATGGACATCCTGTGGTCTTGCCATCCTCAGTTTTCCCTTCTGTATTTCCAACCATGCTGCAGGAATTCAAATCCTGAAACACAGGAATTAATATTACATTTCATTTATGTTAACCTAGGGTAGCACTTTGTTAAATAGGGAATTTGTAAAGTGTTTAATGAGCTGTCCATGATTTATATCAATGAAGACAGGTAATTAATTCATTATTGTTCTTATTTCACATAAAACAAACAAAAAATTTGGTATACTCAGAGTGTGTGTTGTCTAATTTATGACAGCATTAGCATTTGGGTGCATTAAAAAAGATATTATGTAGTAGTATTATTGAGTACTAAAATGCGATCTTTAGATTTCTAAATCCTTGTCCCAACTGTGTGCAATTTTACTAAACGTAATTCAGTTTCATAGTTTGTCCCTTTGAAGTAAGGAGAATGTGTGTACTGCATTTTTCATGCCAAACACATAAAATAACTTTTCCCCAGATAAAACCACACTTTCTTTGTGCAAGGATAACTGAGCAATAAGACAATTTAAACAAACTTATCTTACTTAACACACCTTTGCAATTCAAGTATGACAAGTTTTCAAAAAACCTAGCTGTGCTGAAGTTCTCCAGCCTATAGATGTGGAAGGGCCAAACATTACTTTTGGTAAAGGATATTATGCTGAGTTGTAGAACCAGTGGTTTCATGGGTTTTATGCTGTTGGAATCACCAATATTTCTGCTGCTTATTTCTATAAAAAATGCTATGTCTTGGAATAAATACAGAAGAGTGAAGTTCAGGGGTAGCATTTTATTTTAAGACTGTTTTCCTGCCCATGAAATGCTTGTTTTCTCAACTCTGTAGTTGCACTAATGGCATTATTTTTCTTGACATCTCTGTGTATACTTTATATACAGAACATTCATGAAGATGCAAGAATATTACATACAGTGCAAGAAAGGCTTATTCATTGTCTTTTTATTACTGGCAGTTCTTGAGAAATGGAAAACAGTGCTTGGTTCCTTTTTTTATTCTTTTTAATTTTTTGCTTTATTTCAAGCCTACAGAGATGGAGCCTTCGGGAAATATGACATTGTTTTTCTGGCTTTGAGGAAAATATGACTCGTCCAGCAGTGCCTTATCTGCCACATTTCTCTGCTGGAAGCAATGTTTTATAGAAGTACTTGTTTATAAGTGTGGAAGATCTTTGGCTACCACATGCCCTCTGGCTTTAAGTTATTCCCAGGAATCTGACCAGTCATACTTCTTTAGAAATAAAACCTGGCAGGTCATTTTAGTGTTAGCACTGTTTGTAAAACAAGATAAAAACCTTTATAGAAAGCAACTTTAACCTGGCCAAAACAATGCCGTAGTCTCCAGAAACATTTCATGCTCCAGGTAAGTTTTATGTTCACAAGAGAAGGACAAGCCTATGGGTAAATAAGGAACTTTGTTTTTGTTTTCCAGCTTTCAGTGCAGCAGATGGGCAAAACCATGATCACAATGTCCCTGGTGTCACCCTATGTCTTTCCTGTGGCTCTAGTGGACTTTGGGGTTTATGGTTATCTTCTTGAGGTCTTTGGGATCTGTTGTATGTAAATACCAATTGTCTTTTTTTTGTTATTAGAAGGTTTGATTAATTAATCTGTTTAACGAACACTGAAAACCTGGTTGCTATAAAAACTGTTGCATAAGGCAGGGAAATGAAGTAGGTCCCCATAGGGATCTTGGTCCACTAAAAGTCATGGGAAATTTAACTTTAAAATTGTTTTTATTTCTGGCAATCCCTGCCACTGTGTGCAGAGTACATATGTGAATTAAGATACATCCTATATAGCATGCTAACAGTTAAATCCATAAATGTCAGCTGGTTCAGCTCTCAGAAGAATAAAGAAATTGTGGATCAAATATGGCTACAACATTTGATAAAAGTTGAAATTATTTTTTGGTTGGTAAATGTCTGCTTTGCCTTGCTGAAGAGGATCACAGAGTCTTTTAAAAGAGGAATTGGGATCAGAAGCAGAGAAAAAGCAGGGGTTGATTCGCCAGAAAAACCTCCTGCTGCTCTAAAAAGATGCATTTTTAAGTTAAAAATCTTAAGTAGATTCCTTGTAGTTGAAATTCATATTGTAATTTGAAAATAAATAATGAAGATTGGGATTTATTTTCTACAGTAGTGACACATCCAGTTTCTCCAGCTTTGAGCTAACTTGTCCTGTTTTTTTCAGGAAGACTTTGGTGTCCAAATCTGAAAATATGACACCACACCTTCTAATAAGCCATAAGCAACCCACAATCTTGGGAGCTAATCTGTGGGGATGAACTTTGATGTTCCTGTGAAGTCTTAGGGTCTGAGCCTAAGAAAAAGAGTAGAGATGGAAGTGCCTGCAGGATAAGAACATGATTTTGCCAAGAGTAGCAAAGAGAAAGTATAATGTTTAAACCAAAAATTAAATTTGAATAGCAGAAATTTTTATTGAACAACTGTACAGAGTTCAAAACAAAGTCATCTCTGCATTTACACTCCCATTTTTATGATTCTCTTTGAAGTTTATTTTTTGTTTACACAAAGTTGCTTACTTCCCAGAAATTCATTCCTCTTTCTATAAGTAGATTCATGAAGCAGAAATTATGTCTTCATGTTACACAAACTCCACACCCTTTGTGTTTTATTGTACTGCCGGTAGTTTGGTCTTGTTCAGATGTTTGCTTGCAAGGAGATATGGGGCTCTAGTTATGGTAGTAATTTATTACCTATTTTATTGTTGCCACTTGGCCTATGATTTTAAAGGTAACCTGAAATGTCTTCATTAGAAAAGTCTAGCTTTGGACTTGGGATGCTCAATGTCCTCAAACTCTTGAGTGAGCACTGAGTACATTTAACATAAGATAGGGGCTGAGCCAGATGCTGAATGTCTCACAAAAGGAAAAGAAAAAAAAATGTTTACCTTAATTTAACTTTTTCCACATCTGTCAAAGAATTGTTAATGTTTTAGCTTGAAAGATACTTCCCAGCATTTGCTATTTGGGTAATGTCAAGTCACTGTGAAGTTCACTTTGTGAGCAGCCATCAACAAATCACCGTGTCTGAGGCAAGGAATTAGAAATTCACTTTAGGTCACAGTGCAGTGCTCCAGAGACCCGATTTCATTTCCTAGGCTATGCCATCAGTTTGGGAAAAATACTTTAAATAATTTAATGTATTTTGAGCACAGGTCATGCTCAAAGTCTATCTATACGTGCCTGTACTCAAAGGTGCAAGAACACAGCTCAGATTTGTTATTATAGTTCTTTGGTCCACTGCAATGATGTCATGTAGTTAAATCTGACAAGCCAAAAGGTCCTAAAAACACATTCCAGAATGGTTAAAGAGGAATATATGATCAGTCAAGCAGCTGTCTAAGGAGTATGGTGCTGCTGTATAAGCTACTGGCACCCTGTGGCTGTTAATAGGGGTGTGTACGATGGGAGGCAGGGAATATGCCTGTGCCGGAGGCTGATCTCTGGCTGAATTCCTCTCATCTCTACTCTCTTCTGCTTACAACTTTCATTTCTTTTTGCTCTGCAATTTTTTCCCATAATGCAATCGAGGTTATGACCCAGAGTGTGGTTGGGCACTAGAACAGGCTCCCCCAGGGAAGTGGTCACAGCACCAAGCCTGACAAAGTTCAGGAAGTGTTTAGATAATGCTCTCAGGCTCATGGTGTGACTGTTGGGGATGCTCCTGTGCAGAGATAAGGACTGGACTCAATGATCCTTGTGGGTTCCTTCCAACTCAGCATATTCTGTGATCCTGTGACTCTTCCACCTTAAAAAACCCTCCACCTTTGATCTCAATTGCTTCAGTAGCTACTGCTTCTGCTTTCTTCTTTTCATTAAGCATTTAAACACCACTAGGATTTCCTCTCAGTTTTGTGAGAGGCCCCGTTCAGTCCAGATTTCTGTTCACTGCAGCTTCATGCAAGTCTTGGCTGAATTTAAGAACTATCCTGCAATTTCAAGCCTTTTTGTCTTTTCAGGCTTCTCTGGCACATAGTCTGGACTCCTTTTCCATGCATGGCCCTGCTCTTATCCCTGGATATTTCTGCAGCACAACCATCGCTGCTCTGTGTGGATCTCACTGGAATCTATACTTGGCCCATGTGTGCCAAAGCTTTGAACAGAGCTGTGTGCAAAATAGTACAGCAGCAACTGCACCTGGGATTGGATGAGCACTTTTCCCATGTGCACGTGATAAATACGTAAACAAAAGTTTGGATAAAGGAAAAGGACAAAACCTACAATATGTATCATGTTGAGTTTTGCACAGTAATTTTGCTGAATTTCTGCAATGTCATTGCCCTTATAAAGGCAGCTGCAAGGCACTTTTTGCATGTCTCTTTGAGTGTACCTTTCTTGTTTGTATAATGACCTTTCTGATGCTGTGCAGCACTTGGGGGAGTTCTTTTCAATGGTGAGTACATGAGATAGAGAACGCTAACACCGAGCGGTTTCTGCCGAGTTCAACAGCCCATGTGGATCTCACTGACTAAGAAGGCACTATGTGTGAGGAGGTTTATAACTTTGAGAAGAAAAAATAGTTGTTTCAGGTTTACTTGTAACCAGCTTTTACATACATCTCGGGCTGTGCTAGCACAGCAACTGGTCACTTAGTGTTGACACTTGTTTTTCATTCTGTCTTTCGAAGTACAGAGCAAACAAGGATTTGTGGTTTCCTCCTTTATCAAGACTAGCAAAACCGAGACAGTAATATTCCACATGTGGCTCCATTTATGGAAATGACTTAGAGCTGGAGAAAGAATTTTACCATTTCAGTTTAGAAAAAGCGACATTTAAACCATGAGTTAAATTTTGTTATAAGGGTCTTTAACCACTGAAAAGATGTCACTTGTACGAAGTTATTTCTGTTTGGACCTTTTACCCCAGACTCATGTCGTATCTATACAATATGACAGTGTGTCAACTATCTAAAATATGGAATACCTGCTCACAAGGGGGAAGCAGTCAGGTGCCATGATTTCCAAGAGAGGTACAAATCAGTTCCACTCTAGAACTGCGTCATGAGTTAGGATAGGAGTGCTTCCATTCCAGCAAGTCTACTTGAAAACCAAGATGTATTATATTATAGACATTGCATGTTGACCTATCTTCATAGTTTCAACTCTAGAGCTGGCAGAAATGTGAACAGACCTATGTAATAGTGTCTTCTTCTTTCCCCTTCCAGTTTCTTTCCTCTCTTGGCAGTCAGCTGGTCCTTTTACTGTTTTCATTCTGACTTCCATCCTTGTGTTTTCCTCTTACTGTAAGTATCCTAATTTCCCGAGATCTTTCCTATATCTGAAGCTGAAACTCACCACAGGACTTCAGAATCAGTATAGCTGAGGTTGAATTTCCTAGGAATTTGAACAGAATCAGATTTAAATGATACAAAGTGGATAACTCATTTTCAGTACAGTTGGCTCTGAATTGAGATTTTGGGTCTGGGCCTGAATTTGTGTTACATCAAATCTGAAAAACCTACAAAGATGGGAAGATTAGATTCAAGTCCAAAATCCTAATCCCTGGATTTAAGTGCTCTTGTATCCAAGGTCTAGTTTCTCACAGCAGATAAATACAAAATCCAGATCTATAGTTTTTGTAGTTCTGTTTCACAGCTCAAATTTACATCCTTCTTGTAATACACATTAATAGTCCTGTACCTCTCTGTCCTTCTGCAAAAGTATGAGACTAGGTTTCAGGTCTTTAAACATTGATACTGGGTGTGCCACCTTGTTCTGTAAGTCATTATGCTTGTCATGCTTGTTGCACTAGGAATTGGATCATGTACTGGCACAACAGCTGCAGGTCTGATTTTTCACATGCCACACTCCTGAATGGCCAGCAGTAAATACAAACTCGCCTCTAAGCATCACTCATGAGGTTTGGGATCTGATTTGATTCCCACCAAAGTCATGGAACAAAGCTCCTCTGATGTAGTAACAGCACTATCAATCTGGGAATCACCTTGCAATCATGAGTTCTTATTATATTTTCTACAAATAAATAAGTCAGACCTTTGGGGATATATGGTGTCTAGAATAGGAAAGCATGGCAGAAGACTAAGGGTTTTCATGTCACAGCTGTCTGAGGATGCACAATTCAACAGGCAGATTCCTACCATGGAGTACACTCTTGGGTCTGCAGTGGTAAGAAATGCCAGACTGGGGATCATGGTCTGTCTCTGGTGTGGAACTGACAGCAGTGATATCTGAAGGGAAAATGAAAGATTTCAGGTGCTGGAGAGTTGGGAAAGAGGAGAAATAAGGAGGTAAAACTAGAAGGATGTCCTAACATCCTAATAAGCTTTACTCAGCCATTCAGCCTAAGCACAATTATGTAAATTAAACTCAAACCCTAAATTTTGAGTCTTACACAGAAAAATGTCTGGGGAACCAGACACTGATGAAGAGCATTGTACTCTTGCTGTGTGCATAGCAGCCTCTGCTGAAACCTAAACCCAAGAGATCTTTAAACATTTTCATTTGTTCATGACTGAAACTGCACTGAGGATTAATTAACCTTTCTGTTTTCCAGCAAGATACCTGGAATTTTGCCACATTGTTCTCATTTAACATTTAGCTACAGAAATGAGAGAATTATGAAACTGCATTTTGTTTAAAAGTGCCAATCTGTTATGAGATAGTTTCATCTAGCAACCAAGAAACTCATTGGAGTTACTAGTGGCATATTTTATAAGGATTTTCAATGTGAAAACTAACTGGCTTGACTTCACTTGAGTGCAAGGGAAATAGGTTGCTCCCTAGCTGAGACTGAGCTAAATTTCATCCTTGATTGAGCTGGGAAAGCGCAGGGATCAACAGCTCTAGAGAATATTTGTAACGAAAGAACATAGGTAGCAGGGACAACTTACCCAAAAGCTACATGAAAATTCATGGCTACTACTGTGGCAATAGGCCTAAAAGAAAAAAATGTGGATTCCATTTGCATAGTTGAAATTATGATTAACAAAACGAGAGACTGCTTTCCATTCCTTTTGCCCATGAAGCCTTCTCTCATTGGGAGCAGTTGGCACAGTCATCAGTGAACCAGCCAGCTAAGGTGTGGTACACAGGGCACTTTGGGCAGTCAGGCACTGGCAGAGATCACTAATTTTGGGAGAGGTGCTGATTAGGGAGGGTTAGAATTAGGAAGGGAGTGAAAGTGGAGTTCAAAACATAGGAACACAGTAGGAATAGGTGGTGAAGTAATGATGCTTAGAAAAGGTGATAATATTTCATCACAAAAGGATTTCACAATTTTCCTATGGAAAGTATTTGTCTTTTCCTGGATCTTCTGCAGGATCTTCTCACAGAAGTGGGGCTTCCTATCACAGGTGCCTTAGATGCTCTAAAACCAAAGCTGGCCCTGGCCCCCAGTACTGTAAGTACAACCTTTTTGAGAGGTCACCCTGTTAGCTGAGCTCTGAAGCACACATAGCCTTTCTGAATGTCCTCTCTCAAGTTACTCATCTGCTGAACCAGTACTATGTAGAGCTAAACCAGTAAGCATTTGTGTGTGTACCCATTGCATAGTTCCAATACACGTATCATAGATACTCATGTCATCTGCCTTTAGAAAGAGACCAGAAAAGGAGCCCCTGTGAGTGTTGTGCATGGGAATTACAGGCAGAATAAATGCTGGTAAGTGGCCTATCCAGTGGGCTAGCATAGCACTGAAATTAAGTGGCTTCAAAGGCTCCATAGGGGACTGTCTGATACATCTCCCTTGAAAGAGCCGGACGAATCCAGCTGCACAAATATTGTGGTTGTTCAGACGCTGGGGATTTTCTTCAAGACAAAGCTGCAATCTGAGGTTGCATTGTTTGAACATGATGAAAACACTATAGCCAGCCATGCCACTAGCAGTCCATCCTTACCACACCAGTGTGCAGCTTCAGTTTTGCCATCTGATTCATGTATGTAGATACAAGCTAAATGAACATCTGCATGCACATTCAGCCAAGACCTACAGAAAAGTCTCAGACTCAGAAATTCCATGGAAATTCCTTAAAAAAATTAGCTCTCTCATGTGAATGTGTTTTTCTACGTCAAGTTACGATAATCAAAATTTTGTTTTCCTGGTGACCTTTTTACCTAATAAAGACTATTTATATTACTGGGCAGATTTTCAGATACATCCTTAGAATCTAACCCCCACCCGTTTGTAACTGTGTGGAAGTATGATACTTACTGCAAGTGCAGTAATGTTATTGTTGCCCCAGAGCCATAGACTATGAACAGAATCCACTTTAGTACAGTGGTAAGTGTCCCCACCTGGCGTGTGGGAGACCCGGATTCGATTCCCGCCAGGGAGACAGTGTTAAGAGTTGGACTCGATGATCCTTGTGGGTCCCTTCCAACTCAGAATATTCTGTGATTCTGTGAATTAGAACACCTCTTGGAGAAATGAGTCTGCTACTGAGAAAGTTTCAAGTTCATAGAAATGGCAAATTTGTACATCCTCATTCTCACGGATTAGTGTTCTGGCAGTCACAAAAGGATACAGGAGTTAATTAAGACACAACTCTGATGGTTGAGCTCCTACTCATTGTGATAAACAGTTCATTCTTCTACATGATAAAAAAAGAAGAATATAAGAGAAGCCTTTCAAGCCTTGGAGAAAGGCTGAAGGGGAAAAAAGACACTTACCAAAAGCAGATCTTGAAGTCTGCTGAGTTTAAAGATCTCAGTGAAGTAAATTGTCACAGAAAAACAAGAGAAATCTGCAGAAAAAGCTGGTAACACACAGATTTGAAACTGAATCATCAGAAAAATGGACTTAGGTTGATGATGTTGAGATGAATAAACCCAGGAGGCAATTAACTTTTTGAGTTCAGAGGTGTGAATGAGTCAGATTTTATAGGGAGAGGTAGTGTCTTTTGCTCAAACAGCACATGATATTGCAAACTGGGGATGGAATTACGAAGGCAAAAGAGAAAAAGCAAGAATAAGAGCAGGGGAAAGGGTAATGTAATGTTCACTGCAAGACTAGGGTAACCAGTGCTGGGAAACAACACAATCTTTTCTGAGAACCATAGAGAGTGAGTTCTGAGGATGCAGTGAACTGGCAGTGAACCAACAGCTGAGGAAATGGTGGAAGAAGGAAGGGGTGAATTCGTGGAAAATGAGTTTTCTTTCCCTGGGAAAGAAGTTGTTTTGTTTTTTACAGTCTCATTTGAACAGAAAGAGGAATTTGCCATCTGTGGAGACACCACTTCCAGAAAATCTTAACCTTTTCCTAACCGACTGTGGAGCAGCAGCTGTCTGACACTAACGGTGCAGTAGCCCCGGTCAATCTCATTTTTCACTGCCATCAGCTTGAAACATCAGAATTCTTTGTAACTTTGTAATACAGACGTTTTGAGTGCTTCTGACATGACCTTTAGTGGCATTGTACTACTGGAAGTACAAACCTCCTTTCTTGGCCATAACTCGTCTCCACACACTAAAGTAAGAAAGCTACAGTGTTTATATCCTTTCTGTTCATCAACACTTGGGGTACTCAAATAGCCTAAGTGATGAGGGATCTGCAGAAAAATGAGTAAATATTATTTGTGCCATAATCAAGTGTGTGGTGCAGCAAACTATTAGTTAAATTTGAATTACAGTAAATCATGTTAGGGTGGCACAGGAAAATAAAAGCCAGCAAGAAGGGCTAATTCTAAAAATAAAGCAGAAGTTGTTTGTTAGGGTGGTGTGGAAAGAAACAGGGCAGTAAAATTTGTAGATGCCGTTGTGTAAAACACTACAGGAATGTGTAACAAACATGAAGAATTCACTGCTTTATTGTGAGGAAAGAGAAAACCCTGGCTCAGGAAAATACAAGTTGTATTCCTCAAAGATAGGGGTTCTTGGAGGAATAGCTGAAGAGAACTGATACAAAGTTTCAAAATTGAGCTTTCCCTTTGGAGAATGCTGCTCCACAGGGTACAAGATGTATTTTACAAAGTAGAATGTTGAAAACAAATAGCTTTTGCAATGGAAAAATTTCAAAGAAATTAAAATTTGAATTGTGAGATCCCATTGGGATATTCTCTCTGGTTTTATTTTGATTCTTCTGCATCACTTTTCTTGACTTTTAGTTTTGGATTCTTGTTGCATTTTATTTATATTTTATTTACGTTCATGCATGTGTGTGCATGTGTGTATTATGTGATAATCTCCTAACAGTATTAAAATTTATTACTAATTCAGTACTTTTTACTTTTTCCTGTAAAATACATGATCTGTATTTTTCATCTCTAATCTAGTCTAAAACACTCTGGCATGCTGGAAATTCCCCATGACTAAGTGAACTCCATTTCCTGATAAGCTGGACTAGCAGCTGATGATTTGGCTGGGAAGCATCTCTCCAACAGTTACATTTCTGGTTTCTTTGTTTTAGTTTTTGTTTGGTTGGTGTTTTTTTGGTTTTTGTTTTGGTTTTTAATATATATAGGTAATGGTTATTTTCTTATATCTGAATTTTCTTAAATTCTTTATTGCTACTTCCCCATGATAGTTACAGTGAAAATCCTCATAACCTGTTAACTAGGACTCCTTCAACTGAAATATAGTAACTGTGCATAAACTCACAGCATCACAGAATAATTGAGTTTGGACCTCTGGATATCATGTAGTCCATCCCCCCATGCCCTGCTCAGAGCACATCAGTTAGAGCAGATTGCTCAGACCATGTTTAAATATCTCCAAGGATGGAGAGTCCACAGACTCTCCGGACAACCTGTACTAGTTCTTGGTCCCACTCATAGTGCAAGTAATTTCCTCGTATCTATTTGGAATTTCCCATGTTGGAGCATGTGTCTCTCATCCCGCCCCTGTGTATCTCTAAGGAGAGCCTGGATCTGCCATCTCTCTACACTCCCATGCCACAGCTGCTGTTTTTACTGGGCATCTCAACCAGTTGGCAGCACCCAGACTGTAAACTGCTGCCTTGCAGCCTGCACAGTAGCTACATTTCAGGGATGTGGTGACAAGGTGTGGATGATGGCTTATGAAATACAATACACGTAATATGGTTGCAAACAGCTCTGCTGTTAACTCTCACAAGATAAATGAAGGATAAACATTTATCCATTATTTGAATCCATTCATTTTTATCTAGTATGGAAGAAGGAGTTCAGATGGTGCTGGGTGTTTTACAAATGCAGTAGCTCTGTCTCTGCTCAGCACACTGCTTTGCGATCTGGAGTCACTGTGCTTCTACAAGAATTTACAAACTTAAGCAAAGAATATTTTAAACCAGTCAATAGTTATCTGGGATTCTTTACATTTTTAATCTAGGAGGGTTAGTTTGGTAATTCAAGAACACTGCACTTGACCTGAAAGAAAATGCAGGCATGGTAAGGATTCTCACTGGTTATCACATCTGGCTGATCTTCTAATTTGTTAGTTTATTAAATATTTGGATTAGAAAATGAGCATGACAATTTTGTGCTGGCTGGCAAAAGGCTTTGCTGGGCTCTCTGAGGCTCGTGTGGAGCCCTAAAGAAGGATGCTGCGATGGCAGCACAGATAGGTGCAGGCTGAACAACAGGAGGGGTGGCTGGCAGGAAGGGCTGTCCCCAGAGCACTGATTCAGCAGCCAGGACCTAATTGTGCAAGAGGAATGGCACTTTTAAGGTGTTTACATTCTCTTATCAGACCAGTCAGTGTAAATAATGCCTTTGTCAGCAGTATGGCTGTGACCAAAAATCTTTGCAAATGCAGTATAAGACTGTCTGGGCCTCCTATAGGAAGGTAAATAACGTTTTTGAGCATTATTTTGTTTGAGCCCTTGGAAGTCCTTTGGAAAGGGACAAGAGAGATATGAATCTGCCATGGTCAGAAAATTGCTTCATACTACTATTTCATCTAATTTCAACCATCACTCCTCCATTAGCTTCAGAGAACCTATGCTGGCTTAGGTCTTGTTCAAAGTACCTGAATGCTCTGTGGTAAGAAGTGCTATCTGTATGTTGGAGCGAGCTTCATAAAGTGAAAAGTTTTCCTTACTGTGTGACCATTAAAATTATATATGTATGTATATTTGCTTAATAGAGTTCTTTAAGAGCCTCTTTCTGGACCATTCCAGCAACAGGTTAAAAAAGAGAAAATAGCAGTGGGGAAAAAAAAAAGGCAGAGGTGTAGTTTGTGATTTGCAATGTTTTAACTTATGAGGAGTTTTCATTCTCACTCTGTTCTCACATAGGAGAACAGAGAAGGAAACACTTTTTTTTTAACCAGAGAGGAATTTTCAGTCAGAATATAGGCACCTAAATCTGTGCTTACAGCCTCAAAATTACTTAGCATTATGTGGTCCAGTAGGACAATTAGATTGTCCAGGTCAGTAATTAGACTTGAGAAATTTAAACTTGAATATCAAGTCCCGGAATCAGAGGGAGGTCACTGAAGTTACAAACAGATTTACATTTACTTCTTAGTCATCATTTTGCATCTTTCCAAAATGTAATTGAATTACCGGCTGAAGATACTAAATTGCTTATCACTGTAAAACTACCTCACTGTATAAATCTGTGATACACTGCCACTCTGTGTGCTCTTCTCAAAAAGGGGACAGTAACATTGTCCAAGGTATAGAGAAGACCAACAAATATAATTGAAGATATGGAGTAGCTTTACTATCAAGAATACGTTAACAGACCAAGATCCCTGAGGCCAAGGAGAGATAATGGAGGGAGGATAAACTAGCAATTTATAAACACAGTAAAAGGGAGAAAATGTGTGTGTGTTTAACTGCTTACTGTTCCTTGTGGGACAAGAATTAGGTGGGAAATTCAAATAAATGAGTAAAGGGAGATGAAACTTCAACGTTGCTAAAATAGAATTAATTGGCATTGGGTATTGCGGGTACTGGGGGCTTCTGTGGTTTCAAAAAGTAATTAAATTAGGAAGTTAAACATCAAGCACATTGAGAGCTCTGAAAGGATGCAGTAAGTCAAAGCAATATTTAAGCAATTAAATTTATTCAGAGAGAACATTTTAAAATCATTTTTAATAGGATGTTTATTCTGTTTTCTCTTTTTTAATCATTAACTCTACCACCTCGTGTTTTAAAATCGAGTTGCTCAGAACAGGGACTATCCTGCATGTTTGCTCAACACTTCTGAATTGATGATCTGTAAAGTGACGAGTGTTTTTGTGGTGGTTTCTAAACGATCAGCAATATTGATTGGTCACCCACTAGTGCCTGATGGGTGTCAACGTGACTGCTTTTCAGGAGGAAAATAAGTTAAAGTATCTGCAGTAGAGTCAACAGCGGTTCCAAAGAAACAGTTGTGTCACTGCTATGCTTGTCATCGTTGTGTGTCCTGCCAACATCTGTGTCAGGAAGCTGACTGAAAATAAGAGATGTCACTGTGGCTTGTACAAACAGGTGAACCATTATGCCAAATGCAAGTGAGTATCTTTGCAAACTTTGCTATAATGACAGCAAGAGAGTGTCGCTACAAACCTTGTCACACAAGTGTAACTTTCAGCAGAAAAGCATTACTTTTATTACACAAATTGAACTTCCACCCATGCTACAAAATCTTTCTTCAAGGCTGGGCACAGATTATTGCTGCTGAGGTTCCTTTGACAGTTTGTGTGAGAGACACAGAAAACATCTCGTGGATGACGCTGGCACAAATAAGCAGCCTGAGAACCTGCACAAGTCCTCAGCTGTGGCAGCTGCCTGCTGTCACAGACATCTTGAGGCCCTGTCCTTTAAAACACTGTCAGTGAGTGGGGGATGAGCTACACCTCCTCAGAAAGCTTTCTTGAGACAGTCATGAACAAATAAAACACGTATAACCATACTGCCATGCGAGTAGGCCTGGGGAAACAAGTTATGTAAGAGAAAATGCTCAGAGTGAACACTGTGGGGTTAACCTCATTTTTGGTGGCTGGTGGCTGTTTATAGAGTCTTGTGGCTGTACTGTTGAACATGATTAAAGGATTGTTTTTTTCACACCCAAATTAGGTGGTTCTCTGATCAAAAGGGGTAGGGAAATACTATTTTGGAGTCAAGGGCCTTTAGCTAATGTAACTGTTGTGAGCAAGCTGCAGTGCAGGGGTCTGCCTGCCTGTTCTGCAGCAGACAAGGTCTCCCCTGCTGTGTTCAGCTATGGCAGCCCTAATAATAGAGTTCAAACATTAAACTGTGCTTATACTAGTGCTACCTGAGCAGACTGATGCTGCACCTGGATCCTGGAGGGGCCTGATCATTCTTAAAATGCCAACAGAAGTCCTCCCCCTGAGCAGACAAATTCCCACACCTTCTCCCCAAGTTTTATTTTTAAGTAGAAGCAAGTAAGTTGTAATTATCAACAAATAGAAGCATCACTGAAGGACAGGTTGCTTCCTTGAAGGTAAATAATTTACTGAAATCTTGGCTTTAGGCAGATGAACTTTACGAACTGCTCTTGCTGTTTCCTCAGTACAGTATATGCAGATCAGCTGTGGTTTGTAATCTGTAAAGGCGTTATTGTTTGCATTACCCACATAAATCTTCCAGCATCTGCCTATTTCATATGGGAAAAAACATTTCTCCCTATTACACGAACATGACTATTGTAATAAACTCATGTTATGACAGACTGTAACTATTGCAAGCAGTTTCCCCAAAGCCTACAGACAGGGTGTTGCACAGCCTAGAGAGGATCAGCAGATCATGATCAAGCTGCACAATAATTCATATTTTCTGTTGGTCCTGCTTTGCCGTAGGGACTGGTGATTAAAGGCCCAATCCTCCAGGGCTGAATTTGCTGCCTTTTTGCCCAGTGCCTGCAGAGAAGGTCAGGCAGGAGTTCTCTTGCCCTGGAGAGAACTCTCTCACTGTTGCAGAGGGAGGGGAAGGGATGTGCAACGCCCTTGGGTGGCTGTGGCACACACCCACAGAGGGACACACACCCAGCTACACTGGCTCTGCCTGGAGTGGGCAGAAACAAGCTTCTACCGACCGGCAGGGGCACGAAGTAGTAACTGTTAAATTTTATTTTTAAAATCGTTCCCCAGAGCATTACTGAAGTTGTTGGAATAACTCTGAACTGCCAGTATTAGAGCTCAGCATACAGAGCTGTCTTGCAGAGATCTGCAAAGATCTGTGTTAGTGCTTGAAAATTGCATCAAATTGAACAAGGGAAACTGCTTTGATCTCAAGTAAAATCTGAGATGGGCTATTGTGACATGCAAATATTGAGCAGAAACGTTAGCTGCATGATTTATGCTCAATCATGAAGTTGCAGCTATATTTCAGTTTGATAACAGTATCTCCCCCCAGGCACAGCCTAAGAATTGCCTCCAGCCAACAGTTAGACTACTGAAAAACATTTTTCCTCATGATTTGGATTTTAAAAAGTGCCTGACAGAAAAGCAGTACAATCCCACTGCATTAAGTGAATTAAAAATTGCTTAACTTAGAGCTCTCAAAGAATAAGATTTTAAAGGCTTTATCATGAGAAGAAGCGATTTGCAATACTGTTTTTGCCTTCAATTTCCATGAATCCATGACTGTTTCCTGGGCCTGTAGTTTTTTCTCTGGTAACCTCCTGGGCTATAAATCCATTCTTACTAACACTGGATCCGTGTTTGACTGGATCTCCCAGAAGTACAGGTTTGATTCAGATCAGGTGTGGCGCAGGATCGCATTTCTGTGTAATCATCCCAAGCACATTTCTGTTGCCTCTGTGTGCAGGCCTGGCTGGTGAAAATCTAGAGGGGGTCAGGCAGGCATGGTAATGAGTCAGGCTAAAGCTTGCAGGTACCAGTCAAAGTGGACCCATCAGGCATTTTTTTTGTACTATCTGAATTATCAGAGTGAATTTCTATGTACTGTATAAGGGCTTAGCAGACAGGGTGCTGGTATTTGTGATCCCAATCAATCTACTTCAAATCCAGATTTACATAGCTTTTGCCATAAGAGCCATAAGTGTAGAGACTGTGTTTCTCCGGTCTTTGATTTCAGAATGAGGCAGAGACATTGCATTGTTCTGCCGTGGCAATGTTCTACAGGAAAAAAACACCCACCAGCCCAATCCTGGGTTGCTGCCAGATGCTATGAGTGAAGTATCATGAAGAGTGTAGAAACAGGGATTTTTCCTCTTTGCTCACTTTGTTTGTTTTACTAGATTTTTATTAAGTTTTATTTGATTTTTTATTATCTTCAAAATAACATTTTGTCTGCTCTTTCCCCATGATCCCTCCCAGAACAATGAAGAAGGAAAATAAAACAACCTTCCCTATGAGGGAGTTGATTCTCCAGCAGAGGAAAGGTACCCCTATGTCTTACATAAGTTTCATGTATATGTACTATATTTCACTGATGTTCAGCCAAGTGACACACAAAAGACGTGCCACTGACACAGGAATGGGAGCAGGCCAAGCAGGAAAGGAGTGATGCATGAGAATGAGCCTGTCCCTAATGAGAGATGGGGATTGGATTTTGTGCAATGGTTTAAGCAGAAACTGGTTCTGCCTCTCTGTGATGAAGTGGTACCTGTGACCCCAAATTGGCTCTTGGTGGTTGTTGAAGAGGTCGGGAGAAGACCAGGAATCCCAAGGTGTGCTAAGTCAGAAGCTGGTGCAGGTGCTGAACTGCCTTGCACAGGGAGGCTGGAAGCTCAGGGCTGCCTGCAGTCATCCACACCTGCCATAGGTGAGGCATCGCTGTGCCAGGGAGCTGAACTGAGTTTGATCCACCCTCTTCTTCTAATACCTACATGTCCCTCTTCATTACTCTAATGTTCTGCTTATTCCTTTGCTACCAGCTTCTCCTTGCCTCTCCTGCTCCAAGATGCTTTTAAAGGTCTATCACTAAACTGTGATAAAAAATATCAATCCCACCAGAAGGGGAGAGTTTATCAAGACGCTGGTTTTGAACTAAGTGATTACAATACATACAAAATTTGTAACAAAATGAAGACTATCCAAAGTTGTTTTGCTTTGGAGATGCATAAGTTAGGTGAGTTCAGCCTTTACAAATATATTTTCTTCCTTTTTATGTTGTCATGGTTGTGCTGACTAAGGATTACTAAGTAGTTTTACTGCTGATGTACATACATGAAAGACATTTTGAATAATGATATATATTTATATACGGAGATTAATTATGCAGTAACATTATGAAATTAAGATGTTAATTATACAATTCATGATGCAACTATACAATGGCATTTATTGGACAAAATGTAGTGTAATTTCTTTCATGAGGACCTAAGTCAGACATAGCCACAATCATTAATACTATTAAAGAATGCTCTGCCTATTTAAACTTGGCTTTCTGAGGTCAGAAGAGACAAAAAACCATAACAGATTTTCTTGCAGCTGAAATATAATTAAATCCACAACTAGTGCTGGTTTCACGTCTTCTAGACAAAGTGAAAGACAGATCTGTGTTCTGTCAGAGCTTACCAAAGTGGAAGTGTGAAGAGAACCGAATTTCTTCTGTTTCAAAGGAAAATCCAAGTCATGTTTTTGTTCACTCAGGAAGGGCTCTAGCTAGGAAAAAGCTGAGGCAAATGCAAGCCTGAGAGGTTCCCTGCAGCTGAAAGACTTCTCACAGGCAGGGGGGCAACGTGGGTGTAGGGAAGTGAATTTGAGCTGGCATGAATATTGATGAGCTTTTAGATATTTAATCTGCTGACCTGATTGGCACCACCACCATGTCACCTCCCAGCAGAACAGACCATTCCCCAGGTGAAGACGCTGCAAGAAACTTGCACCTCAAATGCACAACAAGTCTCAGTTGAGAAGGAGGAGAAGGGGCACTGTGTGCACTGGCGGATCATTGAGGTGAGTGGCTGTTGGTATCACCCATGTGCTTCTCTGCAGGCGGGTCTGCATGAACTCTGCCTTGCCCCATGCTGAGCAGGGCTGAGGGAGGTGCTTATAGAGTGATATGGGCACAAAGGAAGGCTGGGTGTCACTGTCACCTCAGGCTCAATGTCCTGCTGGTGTGTGGCTCCTCACTGACTCCCCTGACTGGTATCTCCATTTCCCGGCAAATGCACACAGGCGTGCACAACAGCATGCCAGCAGCATGCTCTCAGCTTTACTGCAGTGCATAAAGGTTTTATTTGCTTTATCCATAAACCCCTCTTTTTTAGTTCTCTCTTTTTATTTTCAGTTCTCTTTAGGGAGCAGTCATGCTGCAGAAGACTCGTATCAATACTGTACAGTAAAATTTCTGCCTCTTTGCAAGTCTGGGTATTTCAATATGTTTGAGGGAACTAAAATATTCTCCAGGACAATCCTCTGGGAAGTTACAAGAATTTCACCTGTAGATACAGCAGAGACTTTTATGTTTCCTTAGGAATATTGTAGTATGTCTGTGTTGAATACCATATAAAAAGAAAGAAGGGTTTGGATCTGAATGAGAAATCTTGGTTGAAATGGCAGGGACTTGAGCTGACCCTCAATTAATTATGAAATATCTATGCTTTTAACATGAGTTTTTAAACAGTATTAAAATTCTGATGCTTTTGTATTGCTGTGAAACTTGATTAGTGAAGTGAGAAAGCACGTCATTGGGAAATATGGATTTTCCTAATGGGAACAAAGACTCTACATCAAAGGAGAATGAGTTAGGGAAAAGGCTGTTTTCAGCACAATAAGACTTTTATTTTGGTGTGATTTATTACCTGGATAAATTTGACACCTGATATTAAACTCACCTGTTCACCACAGTGTAAACACGGATGCAAACCCCTCTTTATTTTGCTTCCTGTAAGTTGTCAAATGCATCTGGATTGCAGTTCTCAGACCTGTACTTCAGCTGTGATCTGCAGGGCCTTCTCCCATACAAGAGCAAAGTGCTTTAATGTGTAGGGACAGGAAAGCACCACGGATGTGGCAGATGTTGCTGGGAAGACAAGATGAATGTCAGTTAATTTTTCCCACGACAACCTCATCTGTGAGCATCACACATTGAAGAGAAAGTCAGCGAATTTTTTCAAATACATTTCTGTTAATAGCACCCCGATCGATAAAAAAAGTAATGCAATGTTTGCAAATACATACTTGAATGTTTCTTTTTTCATTACTTTTAGCCTTGCAGTCTAGATAAATACAAATCATCTTATGTTTCACAGGAAGAGAACAGATTGTGGAAGTCACCAATTAGCCATGTCACTAATTATCCATACTATACATCTGAGTTTTAATTTTCTTAGCTAAAATCCAGCACTTCCATTTCTTAGCTAAATTCAGTTCTTGCTGCAGTCTCTTTTGGCTAGGAAGAAAACTAAGGAGAATTTAATTTTCTCCCAAGGTGTGTGCTGTTACCACCCTCCCAAATTTATCTCCTGTCTTCCAGTCCCTGATTGCCTTAAGGAAAGGCTCAAAGAGGTGTGTATAGCTTTTTTCTTTACACATCCAGCTTTCCTTTGCTCTTTTATTCTAAACTTCTCTACAGCTCTCTGATTAATAGAAGGCTAATAGCTCTGGGGGTTTCAGTGGGATTCCTGTTCTGTTTGGTGTGTTTGTTTCAACCACATTTTCTGGAGATAAGTGACTAAGGCAAAACCTTATCTTGATTCTTCTAATGAAGGAAAAGGTTGCATGTGTACCCTAGGGACTCAAAAAATCAGATGGAAAATAGAAAGAACAAAAATGTAATTTTGCTTTGAAATCTTATGACTATTTGGGACCTGACTCATGGCTGTGCTGTACTAGGATTTGGCAATGATGTGATTGTTCGTTTCTGGCTCCCTATTCTCCATTCTGTGCTTCTTAGAAGTGTTTCAAGGAAAGAGTTCCCTTTCCACTTTTTCTTTGTTAGATCAGCTTTCCTACCTATGCCCTGTTTTTGTGGCCACAGTGGCCCCCACATTACTGTATTCATCCTCACAGTGTTGCTGGTGGGGAGATGATCACAGCTACTGCAAGTGAAGTGGAGGCAGAAGGACTGTGAGCACTTTACCCCTGAGACATGGGCTCCCAGGCAGCATGGAGCAAGGGTCACAGGTTCACAGGTTATTCTGAGTTGGAAGGGACCCACAGGATCATCTAGTCCAACTCCCAAGCGAACGCTCACTTCACTCACACTCTCACTTATAGTTGGCCTGAGTTCAGGCAGCTCACAAATCCCATCTGTACCTGTGGCAAGAGACGTTTCTGTCTCATTCCAGGTGTTCTTGTCCCCCTGACAAAGGTCATAGGATATGTTTGCAAGGACAAATGGGCTAGGTAGAGGCTTCACAGAGACATGGGTCTGTGTGCACTGTGTGGCAATAAAGGTGCCCTTGAGTGCACTTCAATGTGTTGGGTGCACATAGAGTTCATCCCTACGAGTACCAGCTGGGCTATGCTAGAACATGCCCTGAAGGTACCTCTGTAAGCAAGTAAAATGGAGAGAAGGTAAATATGGCCTTGAGCCTTGTTTTTGTGACACTGCCACACCATAGATTTGCAATCCAGAGATTAAGGGCTAGATTAAAGGGTTAGATTAACATTTAGGTTGGTATCTGGCTAAACTGATTCTTGCATTTTTCTGTGATTATCATAACGCCCTGCACAAGGTCTGCTTATCTTGAGAGACACTTGATGTCCTTTGGTGTTAATGAAAACAAAAGTTAAAGTTATAATGCACCTACATTTTTGCTGTCAGCAAAATACCTGCTAATACCTGCTGACTGAGAGCATTCACACCTCCAAGGATCTCTACCTTGCCTGAAATGTCCAGTCTGAGACAGCACATCTTCTGCTTTGCACCTGTCCCAAAATATGAGAAGCAAGAATCCTGGATTCTGCATACACCAAAACTAAAGCCACCCCAACAAACAAAACCAAACACCCAAAATCTTTCACAGAAATGCTAGAAATTCAAGTCCTGATCCCTCTGGGTCTAAACCCATTTCTCCTGTAAAAAGTGCCTCATTCAATAGACTAAAGAATATCCTGCAGTGGATCTCAGCTCTTCCAGTTTGTATAAAGTACTTAAATGTTCACTGGATGAGGGCTGGAGTGTTCATGCTAGATCAGTGCTCTGACACCAGGGTGTGAGAGTGTTTTTTTCTCTCTGGCCATAGGGACCATTTATAAATTGTGTGCAAAGCCATGCCATTTGACACTGAGAAGCCTAGGAGGCTTGCTTATTGAGGAGGCAGAAGACCTGGGATTAAATTCCTGCTCTAAGTCAAGCAGAAGAAAAAGTATCCAAAACTGAATCTTCCACCACTAGGGTGAGTTCTCTTGGCCCTGGGCTATTGGGTGTCATCTCAACCACTACATCTTCCTCCTCCTCTTTCCGTGTACAGTGACTGACCTGGTTTAGCTTGCCTTTGATTGTAAGAAGGAATCTGCTTGAAGCTTGGATTCAGGCATCTGTGCCTTAGGAGAAGTCAAACTTACTACTCATTCATCTCCTGACATTTTCTAGGTCATGTTCAGCATCTTTGCACCCATCTTGATCTCCTTATGGGGCACATGAAGAGCTTGTGAAACGCAGGGGTACCATCATGCCAAGGGGTGAGAATGAAACCCAGATATTACATATATGTCCCATAGATATTACATATCTATCCCTTAGTGTTTTGCCTAAGCCACACAGGATGTCTCTGAAAGTGAGTGAGCTGCCAGAAGTTCTCACGCGTCCCATGCTCCCATGTGAAATGGGACCATTTGCCTCTCTTCTCCCTCTGGAGATCCATTTCTGNTGCCCTTTGTGTGCCCACAGTCAGGCAATTCCCATGACTGGGGCCCGGCGGAGCCCAGGGGCTGCGCTTGGCGCCCTCCCTGCCACTCGACCCCCGCTGCCACTTGACCCCCACTGCCGCTCGCCTGGAACTCGGCGCTCGCTCAGCCCCGCCACTCGCCCCGCGCCCTGCCGCTCACACGCCCCAGCGGAGCACAGCCAGACATCTGAGATAAGTCCCACTCTCAGGACCGTCCTCCAGACCATATTAGGGGAGGGGGCTTGGCTACGGGCATGGCCTACTTGACTACATAGTGGGGTCGCTATCTTTGCGGATTCCAAGACTCACGTGAAGAGGGCCAGACCCAACAGCCCATGAGTAATGGGGGATCACTGTATATCTTACAGCTTTGCTGATATAAGCTGAACTCTGTGTCTGGATTGTGCCTCTGTTTCCATTTGTCTGTGTAAGCCTTTGGGCAGGGTTTGTGTGTTCCTTTTTGTTCCACGTTTATATCACCATTACGTATTACTATCAACATAACCTGATTTCAACAGGATTTGTTGGAGTCTCCTGGGATATGTTAAACTTCTTGCAGGATAAGGCCTTGGATAATAAGTGTATGTGGCCACTTACTCACTTGAAGCTGACTGATTACCAGGTCCATCCTGTAATCTCTTGATCGTCCCACATATGTTTATTTGGCAGAAGCAGAGCTATTGTTACCCAGTTCATATTTTCCACATAACATCATAAATACAAAATTTCTCATGAAACTTCAGCATTTCTGCTTCTGAAGACAATCCTGCACAAATGAAAGGGCTACATTTCAGTCTGAAGATTTCTCCTATGGCAGAGAAACCTAACGAGATGGGAGATAGGGCATATAGGGTAGGTTGTCTCACTGTCTCTCAGAGAGGGCAGGATTGATGACCCAGTGCCAATTGCGATGATTTATTAAGTGAGCCATGGCTGCTGGGTCTGTGAATGGTGCATATCCTCCTTGGATGCATCATAAGTCTTTAAGTACTGTTTGTGAAAGACATCTCAGGTGAAAGGAACTTGGTATTAAGGACACCTAACTGCTGGTGGTATGTAGAACAGGAGAGAGAGAAAACTCCCCATGGCTTCCTCCTTAACATCTGTCATGATCAGGACAGCCTAAGAGCAGTGTTTTGGAGGGTGGCTTTGTATTCCAAACAGTAATTAAAATCAGAGTGGAAATATTGGTTTGGGTAGATTTTCTTTCTCAGAAAGTGACAGATGATGAGTGCTGATACACAAAATTGCTTCATTTTTTGTGTGATAACTGGAATTCAAAACACACTGGTTGGCAGGAGACTGAAGGAAGAATTGTTTGCCACAGGAAGGCTCATAGGGTTGATGGTGAAAAGTTAAAGCAGATTTTGCAACTGTTAGTGAGACGCAGTTACAAGTTTTCTCACAAGTTTGAAATTGTCATGATGATTATAATTTTTAAGATCGATTACCAAAATGCAGTACTGGCTACTAAACTTTCTTTCAAAACTAAGTGGGAAAAAAAGTACTAAAAGATTTTATCTTCTGTTTACTGCAATGCTAAAGACAGAAATACATTGTCTTTTTTCAGTGGTCAGTGTATCAGTTTTCGGTGTTTTGGGAAAGTTCGCCCACTGCCTATACTGTCAAGTCTAAGTGGAAAAAGGGGCCTGTAGGTACTGACAAAGTCTGTGGAAGTGTATGGAGGCAATGAATAAACGACAATGTCTTGTTGATTCCGAGCAGGCAGGGGAAAAAAAATCGTGAGAATTCCTGGAATTTATTTGCATTGTATTGACCAGCCAAAAAGGTAAGACCTGGGCTTTGCATACCAAGTGAGACTTTTTGTTATGCATCTTAACATCACGTCATGGTCGTTCTGAATCGCGTGCAATTCAGTAACAAGGGTTTTAGTTAAGGGAAGGGCGAGAAGTCCCCCGGTTATGCTGTTTCCCCCGCGGAGGCTCTCGAGAAGAGGAAGCGGCCGCTTGTGGGGGAGCTCGGGCGGAGCGGGGCAGGGCCGGAGTGCGGCCGCCCTGGGTTGGCAGAGGCGGGGAAGGGCGGGCCGGGCCGTTCCCGGGCAGGAGCAGGGCGCGGTGCCGCCCTGGCGGGAGGGACTCGGCAGCCGCAGCCACAGCCCGGCCGGCCCCGAGGGACAGCGGGCAGCGCTCGGGCCGCCCCTGCCCGAGGGGGCACGGGGGGGGCAGTGACGTCCAGGGTAGACCTCACCTCGGGGGCAGGGTGGCAGGAGCGGCATTCGGGCTGCGGGGAAACAATTCTATCCTGTCAGGAACTGTAGGAGAGGTTGAACATTAAAACCAAGCCACCCGAACAACTGCATTCAAACGGCTTAACTGAGTCGTCCTGAGGAGTGTCTAATTTCTCATGTGTTCAGTGATTCCTGAAACTGTGGACGAGCTGGGAACTTTTTTGTAAATACCATAAAGCCTATTGCGAATCATGGGCAGAATGACAAGCTGACTAAAATTAAAGAAAAATTAAGGGAGGAAAATAAAATTAATGCCAGTCACCATTACTATATGTGAAATTGCTACTGTAAACCTAACTTGCCACCTTTTTTTTTTGTGAGAGGGCAAGTTAGCTTGATAAGGATGATGGAAATGTTCAAATCTGACCCAGCGCCACTTGAGAGAGCAATTAAGAGAGCCAAGAAAAAACCAAAATTAACATGGCATGTGTTATGTTGATTGAGAGCTGGCCAGCTGACAGGTCTTGTAATGTAAACAGAATCATCCCAGAATCATTTGGGTTGGAAGGCACAGTTTGCATTTCCTGTGGTCTAGCCCTTCTCTCAAAGCAGTACCAGCTTCAAAGGCAGATCAGGTTGCTCAGGGTCTTGTCCAGCTGAGTTTGCAATGTCTCCACAGGTGGAAATTGCACAATCTCTTATTTAGTATGAAAGTTCCTCTTCCTTAAGCAGGTCTTTGAGAAATTATTCTTCTATCTATGATGGTCAGGACTTTTCCCAAATACATAGTACATATATGTGCAGAACTAGTGTAAATGAAATTTGCGAAGAATATTAATGCTGAAGAAACTTGCAAATGTCAGAGGGGTAGTTCGTGTTATATTTCAAGTGACCTTTGATTGCTTGTTTTAACATGGTTGAATATAAAGTCACTGGAGAGAGAACAAAAATCTTAGGTCGTACAGATGGCATGGGCAAATTGGGCTGGGGAAGGGTGATGATCAGAAGGACATGGTAAACAGGGTGAATAACTGTCTGAGCATGAGTTGGTGGTGTAGGTCACTAAAAACAAACTTCTGTAACTCTTGATGTTAAAAATATGAGGAAGTTGGTTAGAGAAGTGTATAGAGTCTGTATCTATGCTAATCAGTATAGTGTGCCAGGTTCAGTTCTCTGTCCTGTGGACAATTGGGATAGCACAACTTGCCTCACTTGTATTGCTTGCTTGAAGAACTTGTCCCATGCCACCCCTCAAACCACACTGAGGTGTTGGCTGGCAGAGACTGGTTTACTTGTTCCCAGAATGTGCTATGGAACTAACCATGACAGAATATGAGAAATTGTGTGCCCCTACTTGCAGCTGTGCTCAGTTTTCTCATGCAGACACTGCTGTTAGCTTTGTGCGTAGCAGTGATCTAACAATTGGTCTGGGTGTTCACAGGACAGGAAGAATACTACCCCATTAACAAGTGAGCAAACAAAGTCCTGAGAAATAGCCGAAAAATGTGCTTCATAATGTTCATGTTTCACTGGGATGAAGGTAAAGAAGGGACCTGGCTGTAGTCTGTGAGCAATGCAGATGGGTGGAAGACTGCTGGCCAAAAGCTGAATCAAAACAAGCTTTGACAAGAAGGAACCTCTCAGTTTCATAGTTCTAGTCTTACAAGTAGGTGTGTTTCTCATAGATGTTTTGTAGTTTAAGATGGGATTCAGGCAAATTGTATGGACTCTGCTATGCAGGAGGGCAGGATGGATGATCACAGCAGATTCATAGTCTTTGAATCTTTGAATTAATTGACAAGATTTTGAGATAGAAATGAAATTTTGAGACTTGGATTCTGTTGTTCTGCCAAACAAGGGGACTGATAGAGCTTCAAGGCTTCACCTTTCATCACTGCCTTATATGACTGTATAGCGACTGGGATGATTGCCAGCACAAAATAGACTTAGTTGCCTTTTGTGTACAACTACTGATAATTTTTACATTCTTATCTCAGAATATGTTATAGACACACTGTAGAAGCTATTAATCTATTCATTACAGAAGGTTTTTCTTCTTCATAACGTACTATTTTTTTGTCATTGTGCTTATATTTCTCAATTAGTCTCTATCTTCTTGTTATTAATAATGATTAGCTTCCTTTTTCCTTTATAGTGGTTAATGTCATACCTGCCCTCATATTCCTTTCCTAAAGGAAGCGACAGCTGCTCTTGGCATTTTGGAACTGTGACTTAATGAATATCTACAAAGTTTCTCAAGAATTCCACAGAATCGTTCATACATTTGTCCTTTTAAATAAAATACACCACGTGTTCACTCATCTTGAGCTTCGTAAGTGACAGTATTAATTCATAAGCTTTCACAGTCATTTTCTTCCTGAGTGTCAGTAACTTAGAGATTAGTTTTAGGGAACTACACCTTGATCAGGTCTGAGAGCAGCCTGGTTGCAAAGAGCCTGTGGTGCCTGTGCTGAACAATCAAACTGAATGGGCGGATCTTTGCCAAGCGTTTTGGCTGTGAGTGATTTCTGAGCTGCACACCTGTAATGATGTACCCTATGTGACGTGCAAGGCCATCCCCTCTGTTCCCTGGGCCTACGCAGATCCTGGCAATTTGCTTTAACATGCTTCTCATGGCGGGCTCTGGAACACTGTCATGTTGTTCATTGTGTAACTCCAGTCCCTCTCATTTACGTATTATCCAGCTCTTGGTGCTGATGATTAGGCAATTATATTTTTCTTCTTTTTGCGTTCCTTGGGCTCATGACAAATTTTGTTCTCAACATCTTCATTTTAATTAGTGGTCTTTGAGCCTCCCTTTTCACTCACTCTTTCAGTAGTTTGCCACCTTCCTAATTTGTATAGTATACTTGTCTCCTAAATATAAATTTTTCTGTGGGTGTGGAGGCCAACTGAATATCCCACCTCTTCTTTCTATATTCCACAGTTCCAAGCCCACCTATTATTTACCTCTTTAAAAACTGGAAAACCATTTACCATCTGTTCTCCTTTCAGCATGATAGATCAAGGATTTCTGAAAATACAACCTTCTCTGGTTTATTTATCTTTGGTACAACCTCCTGAATTGACAGCAGGTCAGTCTCTTTAGGATTGGATAATTAGAGTTGCTGGTAATTACTGCTTACAAGTGTAAACAATCATGCCCATGTGCTGAAGGGCCCAAACTAATGTCAGCCAATTAAAAGCAATGAGAAGAACATCGTAGTTCCTGGGCTGGTATGAGCACTGGTAGCCAGTAAACACAACTCTGAGCCTGGAAGGGCTGAGATGACTAACTCTGCTTTTGTTAATGTTATATGACTTCTTTTGAATGCTTTCAGGTCTTTAAAGGAGTCACAATCCACAATTTGAGAAACGTTACCGGAGTATGATGAACTTCATGGGACACTGATCATTAGTAGGAGAAAACAAATCAAAAAGGTGACTCAGTCCTTGTTAAGGGAATGATATTTCTGAATCCATCTGGATGATAAATAATCAAAGGATTCTTTGCAACAGACCCACTTGCCCCTTCAAACACAAATGACAATAATGTCCCATATATGCAGATAGAATTCTCTGCTTTCCTGGAGAGGTAGTAAAAGTCACCTGCACTGCATTAATGAAGTTCCAGACTGATTCCTATTAAAATCAATGGGAACTCTTCTGTTAGGTGGAGGTATGCAGCAGTTTATAATTTTTAAAACATTAGGATCCACAGAGGAAGCTCGATAGGCTGAACTTTCTGCATGGAAAGCACATGAAACAGAGTGAAAGGCTTTCCTTAGTCTTGCTGGTAAAAAGAAATTTGAGACAACTCCTAGGCCAGTGTGCACTGTTACTGGCACTAAGAATTTTTGAGAATTGCATAATTAGAAGAGGAATCCTAGAGGGGAATTGCATGTGACCATTTATCAGTGAAGCTTTTCAGATGGGTCCCACATCACCGAAATCAATGGGACATTCACACGACAAGATGGAGCTTTACTAGTTTGTTGGCTGCAATTCTCTGTTGACATTTTCTGGAGCTGCCTGAGGTCAGTGCCATAACTAAGGCTAAAGAGCTGCAAATTTCAGCTATCTAAACAGCAAACTGAGTTACATTTTACTTCAAAATATCTTCATATTGAAAATTTAGAGAAATTGTCCACTGACTGTAAGTTTTTGCTCAACAAATTCGTTTCTTGAACTGTTGCTAGGTGTGGTTTCAAAACAGTTCTAGTTCTACCACTATATCCTCTTAAATAACAATCAAACATGACATTTCAAGGATTGGAAATGTGTTTTAATGATGTCCCTTCTGCTGGCAGAGTTTGTTGGTTTGCTATGTTTTGCATTAATACTATGCATAGAAAAAAGAGAAATATTCTACTTATATGAAAATACTGTATCCTATCAGGAATTGCATTTAATAGAAATAATACCAAAAGTCTCCATCACATATTGTCAATTCTTAGTGATTTTGTAAAATATCCATCATCTGCTATGTTTGCAAATCACAGCCTGTATGCATGTGCTTAACAGTAAGTTATTGCATTGAATTGGTGAGGTCAATTAAAATTCAGAATTGAAAATAATCTGTAGATAATCAGAGTCCTAAATTATACATTGTTATTAATCTAGCTGTGTAAATCTAGGCATTTTACACTACTGAAACTGAGAAAAAACTGTAACATATGTACCATTTAATGAAGGACTTTTAGAACTCATAGACCAATTAATAGGGACTTTTAGAACTCAATAGTTAAAAAATCCAAGAGAAACAGGCTGAATAAAATAGCTTAATGTATTTTATAGGAGAATTGTTAGGCAAATAATTCTGTATTTAGTACTTCATGTAGGCTTTTAAAATACTAACAAAAATGCAAAGGTTATAACTTTATTTGTAGTAATTTATTTTTATTCAAACAAAAACATGTATTTGCTACCCGAAAGTTTCAATTTAATCTAATTAATTAATTTATCTATCTTACGGATGTGCGTGGATGTAGGTCTGAGAACATTTCGAAGCAGACTATTCCACATGGTGATACCAACTGCTGTGCTCTTTCTGGATCACAGCTTCATGATTTGAGGTTGTTAAGGAACACAGCATGAGACATGATCAGATCGAGGCCTTTCTAATCCTGGAGTGCCAAAAATCAAGACACAGTACTATTTAAAAGTAAGCTCAGATTTAGCTTGCAGCATGGTAGGCAGCTTGCAGATTTCTGAGGAACAGGAAGGGATTAATATTCTCTCTCTGCAGGTGGGAAGGCGAGTTTCCACCCTTCCCTCTGCAACTGCCAATGCAACCCAGGGAGGAAGGAGGGGAGGATACCTGAATGGATGAAATAAAGAAGAGATGAATCAGGGCTGGAACTGTGCTGTTGTGTTGAGGGATAATGGCTGATGTCTAGGACAGAAATGACCTCAGGGGATGGCCCCAGGTTATGATTAGAGCTGCTGAAAAAAAGCATGAAGAGTGGACTAAGTCTGTTTATTTTTCTAGTAGCAACTGCAGGAATTTTAACAAGAATTTTTCTGTGGAGTTGTTGATTTTATCTGAATAATTTAAAAGGTGCGCCCATCACTCCTGTGAATTGTTTTAAATATTTTTTTTTCTTACACAATCTATTTATTCCAAAAGAGTTGTAAAAAATCTGGCTCCTGTTACTTGTGATTTCCCTGTGGTGCTGGGGCATGTGTGCTCTCTGTCCTGCTTTGGATTCTTTGTGTACATTTAGTGAATGCAAACTGAAATAAATTCTGGTTTTATTATTCCTTGCGCAGTTTAGCTGTGAAAAATAATGGCATTCTCATGACATCTCAGGAAAATTTTTCATCATTTTGTATGTCATGCTGATGTCTTGAACCATGAAAACAGGCCTCATCTGTGGCAATCTCCACAGAGGAGCTCTTCCCTTGTTATCTAGTTTTTCCTGTCTTGGGAGAGTTTCACAATGAACATTTAATGTGAACAAAAGCGATGTAATCAGGTAAACTGGGTTGCCCTAGCTGTAGGATTACAAGAGCTTGACAGTCTGGTTGCATGGGCAGTGTATGATCAGCTCCATAACTCCTATTTCTTGCCGTGGCCTGGGCCATAGATCATGCAGAGGTTGAGGAGAAGTGAATGTGTGCAAATGGGTGTAGCAAAACAGCCAGAGATCTGAAGTGACATTTCCAGCTCCAAGTCCCAAGAAACCCATCTGAAAAATTTCTTGGTTCTGTACTTTTTTCTGAATTCCACATTTCCCTTTCTCCCCTTGAGAGCTGTGGCCCTGGCTCTCTGTTCCTCTCCAGCGCTATGGTAAGAGGAAAGCACAAGTCCTCTGTTGACAACTTGTCTAGAGCCAACCCCTCAGGAGGATATATTTTTTTAAATTGTGAAAATGGTTAAAGCAGGTTTATTGTTTGTTTTAATACGATGTCAACTGTTTAATTTCTCCAAGATTGACTTTATATTTTACCATCTGTCTGGCATTCTGTGTGGTTTTACTAATCTTTGTCCCCACCTGTCATGACAGGAGACCTGGGTTCGATTCCCGCCGGGAGGCAGTGGTGCTGTTTGAGAGCTGGACTCAATGATCTTTGTGGGTCCCTTCCAACTCAGAATATTCTGTGTGATTCTGTGTGACTCCTTGTGTGTCCCTTCCAGCTCAGAATGTTCTGTTATTCTGTGACAGCAGCATCCTAATGCCACAGAGGTGCTTTGAACACAGACAGTGATAGGCTGCAAGCACCTAGCTAGGCAGATGAATAACTTCTGTGTGGTCATGGCCAATGAAGTCACTTTGATTTAATGCCTATTGTAGAAGCTCTGGAGTTGTGGCCCTTGTGTGGGACTCTTCAGCTTCGATTTTTCATTTTTTAGAAAGTCAGAGCACATACTGCATCTAGTACAGAAACAGGAACATGAATACACCTGAAAGAAACATACTGTAACAAATCATATCCTGTAGTAAATCCCGTGATAAGTCATATTAGCTAACTTAATATTAACTATGTACTACAAGTAGAGTTGACCTACTTATGAGGGTACTTCAACTTGGACACTGCTTTTTCTGCTTATTGAACTCCTCTTTCATGTTTGAGTTCTGTGCACATTCATAGCCATGCCCTGGGGTGGTTGCACAAATGATGTTTTAGACTTGTAAATCTGACTAATAACACACCCACCCATGGTTGGCAACCAAGCACGAAGTCTGACACCAAGAGATGATCTAATCCCTAGAGGTATCTCCGGCCTGAAGGAAAGCAGGGAGGGAAGGGAGGGGTGGCTTCTCCAGTGGGTGAGCTACACTCTGTGGCTCTTAGTTTTGGACTTGCTCATCCAGCAAAGCACTGGGAGAAGTGTGGACCCTTGGATAGCCATGTCTGGTTTGTGAAACACCTCCTGTACCATGCTTGCCTGCAGTGGTAATGAGCAATGCTTATGACTCCTCAGTTTGGCACTGCAGTTTACTGGATTTCCAGAGATCTCTCCTTTTTGCATAAATTCATTCACATTTATAGACAGACCAGCTTGGAAGCTGAAATTTTATTTTCTGAAAGAAGACTTTTTCCTAATGATCAGGAATTACCATCTGAAGGCGGAACTAATAATTTGCTCCAGCAGGCACCTACTCCCCTGTAGGAATTGTCCTCAGTATTACCAGTTACTGCCAGCTGTGGACAGGTGGTGTCTGTGGCAGCAAAACTTTTCCAAAGGGTGACCAAATCAGGAATACCTTTGTGAAAGTCAGCAGAGTTCGAAATCTCAGGCCTCTGTTGAGTTACATCACCCCCTCTAGCTGTCCCAGATCAGCATCCAAACTAATAGAGAAGTAACATAATTTCTGGTCCAGTTTCTGGTTTCAGTTTTCAGACACGACAAATACAAATGTTAAAAGAAGATAGAATTTGGAAGAAAGGACACACAAGAATACCAGTCTCTGTAAACAAAGTTCTTTGTTGTCTCTATCGTCAGTGGATCTTCTTGTGACATGGGGTGAGTGTACAAGAAGGCAAATCCGGATCCCTCACTGTTGAAAACAGGTTCAGTTCCTTTTAAAAATCCTCCCAGGCTTTTGCCTTCATTGAACATCATAACTGAAGTTGCACTGTTTGTGGTTTGATGTTGTGGTATCATGAGATACCTCCTAGGAAACTGTGTACCTCTGGGAACTTGGCCATAGGTACAGTAAGCTTTACTTCACTAGCCGTTTTCCCCCTGTTCTTGATTTTCCCTTCAAGTACATTTCTTTTTGGGTTTATCCTCTGAGCAGCAAGCACTGGCTGCTGGGCGGGAATCTGGCCCCAGGGATTTGGGAGGGGAGAGCTTGGATGCAGCCTTTCCCTTCCTCCAGGGCTGCTCTGGGCGTGCCCTTCGGTGCCAATCCCAACCTGACAACTGGGGTTTGTCGAGGAGAGGCCCCTGCTACACCCAGTTCTTGACGGGTACACTCTCCTTTAGGGCATGCAGTGCCTCTGGCTGTGGTAGCAAACCTCTGCTTCCCCATCAGTAGGCAGCACCAGCCTCCACTTTGCCTGCCTGCTTTGCAGTAACGCAGAGAAGAAAAGGGCTCCCCAGTTAATTCAACTGTCTTGTGTCCTTTATAGATACTGTGACACTAAACCAAACCTCATTTGCATGTAATTCAACTGCACTTGTCCCTTTAAATACAAAGGCACACAGCTGCCTATAAAATGGCTTAACAGGTACCCATAGCATGTAATTAGCATTGCATGGGCTCCTCATCTGGGCTAGTACAAACAAGCACAACCTTCTGAACACTGACACCAGGCACGGGCTGTCTGAAGGAGAAAACATCTCTCTGTCAGAGAAAAAGCAGACATAAGAAAGCCCTTCTTCTTACCATGGGGTTAACCCAGCGCCCCCACAGATCTGAGTGCCCCCGAGGATGCCCCATTCTCCTTACAGACATGCTACTAGGCACAGCTTCGATGGTTTTGCACTGGCCCATGGTTTTTACCAGCGGGTGGCCCTGCTCAATGACTATGTGATAGATCTTTGCCTGAGCTGAAATAAATCTGGAAATCTGCACTGTTTCTGGAATGCATGCATGGGTTAGCCATCCCATACATGTACAGCCAGCCTGAAAGTCCTGGAGATTTCGGACAGTGCTGTTCTGCTTGTGTGAATCTATAGTATGGTAAGTGTGAAGTATCCAGGATTCTGGATTTGCCATGCTTATTCATGTTATTCAACTGGATCGGACATACATGCTAAGCCAAACGTGTTCACAGAATCACAGAATGTTCTGAGTTGTAAGGGACCCACAAAGATTATCGAGTCTAACTCCCACGCGAATGCCCACACAGGGATCAAACCCACAATGCCAGAACCATGGACANCTCTCCATTTCACCACTCTCCAGCCACTCATTCCCCAGTCGATAGCGATGCATGGGATTGTTTTGTCCAAAGTGAAGAACCCGACACTTCCTGAGCTTTCAACTATATGGAATATCCACAGATCATTTCTGCAGATTATGTGCAGTCAGTCTGGATGCTTCCTGAAGTGTTGGGTTTGTAACACATGGTCTATGTAGCTCATTCACACATGTTTCCATCTGGGAAATCCCAGAGAAAGTGTTATGGAAGTCTAACTGTTAAATGAATGTAATTTTCTATCCTTAAGGGCATCTCAACTTGTCATCAGTCATGGCTTTATCCTCTGAAAAGAAATTCTAAAGTTATTCTTGGCTAACCTTAATTTTTTGGCAATTTAAGGTTTGCATTCTCTTGTCTTCAGAGCAACTGCTATGAGCCTGCTCTCAGGACTCAAGAGTACCACCAAGCACCCAGAGGTAAATGCTCTTCTGCTTTTCTTCCTCAATCACTTCATATCTATTCCTACACCTTTTTTTTCTTGAACTTACTGGACTCATTTACAGAGTGTCTGCCAGTATAACTGTGGCCAGAATTACGTGTGATGCTGCTAGACATGGACAGTTGAACCTCTCTTGAAGAGGGAGCCATTTGTGTGGCCAAGCTTGGGTGGTGACCTCAAGCAGTGTGGTGCCATTACCACAACCAACACAGGAAAGCTCACTGCCTCATCCCATACATGGGCTTGAGGAAACTTGGACTGTTTCCAATATTAAATATAACATGGGTGAATTCAAGAGTGTGTGTCATGTCACATAACACGGAGTGTGAATCTGATCATACTGTATGCAGCGAGAGGAAAAGGCACTTTGGGTGCCCCTGAGAAGTGACTCCTGGGGCACTTGGTTACAGATGCAGTTTCAGCCTGGGGTGCAGATGTAAGGAAATTTTGCAGCCCAAGGGCAAAGTGAGCAGTTCTGTGTCTCCCGAGATATGTTGGGCCAGGCAGACTGTCATGCCTGTATGTCTGTGCATGTACATGGACACAGAGGTGTACATGGGCTACAGTCATTTGGCAGGGGCTGTGTAGGTGTGATGTGGGCATGGGTCAGCCCTTGTTAAGTATGGGAGCTCTGTGCAGCAAGAAACTCATGACTGCATTGTGAGAGATCTCCAAGGAATGTGGGATTTCACGTTGCCAGAGAAGATGGAGATTCTTGTAGGAGAGCCCCTTGGAGAGGCACAGGATGGGAGGGGATGTGATGGTCAGAGGGAGGTGGCACCCTGTCCCACCTGTCAAAGGGAATTGGGAGCTCTGCCTTTGTTTGCACTGTATGTTTAGATTCTAGGCTTTGCAGGCAGGCACTGTCCCTTACTGTTTGTATAGTCCTTGACCCATTAGGTCTTGATCTTTGCCAGGGAATCCAGGCACCTCTGCAGTGTTAATGAACAATGCCAAACCCTGTGATATTAAGTCTTTATGTCCTCTCTACAGCAACCACTGGGTACGCAGGTTCACAGAATAACAACATGATCAGTGGGATATTCTGTTCGTATGTGAAGGAAGTGGGTGCTAAGCCACTGAGTGTGGGAATGGTGGAAAAAATTTGTTTCCTGGAGGCAGGTGAATAAGATTTGACCAGTTACTAAAGCGCAGTATAGAGATGTTTGTAGGACAAGCAGGGTGTCTGCCAATTGTTTTCTAAATGTCTGTGTAACAGGAAAAGTTTTTAAACACTGGAGAGTTAATAGCTGGAAGCATGAGAGGGGGTGGAAATTTGTTTGAGGAGTTAAAATGGAAGTAAGGTGGTTTAGAGGCTCAATGGCCCTGACATAGTCAGGGTAGCATCTCCTCCTCTTGTCCATGGTTCTATAAAAACCGATTGCTTTTTTACCTCTGAGATACCAGGTCAATTACATTCATGATATACTTGAAGGGACCGTGAACTCTTGGCAGCAGGAACTCCAAGCCCTTACTTGCAGTGGCCTTCAAGGGCAAGTAATTACACTTGGCTCAATTTATGTGTCAATATTTCACAGAATTAATGAGATACCTCTCTACTGAGTGTATAGGTACTCTGCCCTTTAAGATTAGCTCAGGGGAGAACTGATTGCTGCTCCTTCCGAAAGTTCAAGTTCCCTAATACTTTCAGAGGGTCTTTATTTCCCTTCCAGCTAAGCTAAAGTGGTGTGAATTCAGTGAATTACAAAAAGCAAGACACTCCCTAGAGATGTTTTCAGTCACTGTTGAGGTTAGATCAAGTTGCCCTTTCCTTTGAAATGAAAGTAATCCATTTTTATGTGTTTGTTGCACCTTCTATGTTACTAGCATGAGAAAATCAATAGCGGGGCAGTCAGTCATTTCAGTGTTGTGCTTATTATGGCTAATGCACTAAATTCTCCTGTTGGGGGAATTGAGAGGTGTAGATTCTTGAGAAGCTGCTGATAGAGGGCTCTTGAGATAAAGGGGAAAAGCAAAGGAGCAGAAAGGAGGGAAAATAAGCTTAATTATTAATGTCAGATGATGACATTATTTGAAATGTTTTCTATCATGAAGAGCATTTGGGCACTGCTGATTGCTTTAGTTCTGTTCTGTTCTTCATATGTACACACATCTATCTATCCATATATCTTACAGTTTATTTTTCATCGAATGCACATCCTTCTTAATCTTAGTTGAAGGTGTGCTCATTAAAAACCCTAAAAATCCACTTCATGAAAGACAACTGATGGCTTCAATCCACTGGAACCATCTGGAATGCCATTCCACATCCTGGCATCTCAGAGGAAGATTTGGGGAAGCTTTATTGTCCTAGTCTTTAGAAATTTATTAGTCAACAAGTCATTACCTTGTTAGCTTTTCCTCTAGGTAAATGCCCCTAAGTGGACACTTTTCCTTTTGATCTCACACCCTGGGTGATGGATCTTGTGAGTCCCTTGTTACTTGTGATTTCTCCAGGCATAGTGGGATGTTTGTCTTGCGTGTCGTCCTTTATATTCTTTGTCTACATTTTATGAATGAAAACTGATTTTTAAAAAAAAAAATTAATAGGAGACAGAAGACAGTGTCTGGAATGTCACCTTAGACATGGGGTGAATCCCAGTTTGACCTAGGGGGCTGCCTACTTGTTTCCTCTTTTGAAAAGACTCTGATCACATTCCCTTAGATAATCTGCTCTCCAACAGTGACAGCATTCTGGGGTGCAACAGAAGAATGTCTTACAGCATTGACTACTCCTGTCAGCTTGGCTGCACAGTTGTAAGAGAAAAACAAACAAACAAATCTACACTTGAATTCAGAGTTCCTTGAGTGGAAAAGCATCTGGGAATTCAAGATTATCGTAGAAGCAATGCAGACACCAACATTGCATTGCAGTGGTCTGTCTTTACATCCCTCCTGTCAATCAGCTCTGTCTTTTCCTTATTTTGTTTCGTACACTCATTGAGCAATCCGAGGTTTTGCTCTTGTTACCTGGTTATCTTTGAACGGAAGGCACAGCTCAGCTTTCATTTGAAGAAGATGGATCCTATTTCTGGCTCTTCTTTCTCTTCACATTCTTTAATAGTGCCTTGTGGCTGTCACTACCTAATTTTTTTTTCTTTCTTTTTTGCTTGTCTCCTAGGGTATTTAGTTACTTCTGATGCAGATAAGAATATGCACCAAAGTAAGCCACCTAAAACAGACACATGAAGAAATAATATCAGAGCGACAATCATTTTCAGCTGAGTGAAGAACCTTCTGAAAATCAGCTTTTAAAATTTTAATAGATTGTTCCTGATTTCTGGAAAATGTGGCTGGGTTTCTTCCCCATGGGATGAGGCAGGAGACACGTGTGAGACAGAAATGAAAAAGGGAAGACAAAGTAAAGTCCATTTTTTTATTTATGTTTTTCCCCAAAACCAAATAGTCAGAATATCCAAGTGTGAAAATTTCAATTAAGATTTGAAAAACATGTTTTGTGATATAGACTGCAGCTCTTGGCTTTTATCTGCACTTACCTCAGATATAAAATCTAGCACCTGGAAGCTGAGTTGTATCCTCGACAGGAGGCAGATGAGCACGATTTTCCAGTGGTACAGCTGCATACTGGGATGTTCTTTTTTATCACTTGTCAGGAACATGTCAGGTCTTGCTATAAGAACCAGCATCTGGCTGCAGAAATCATCACTGACTTCTGGTGCTTGACCAAGGGATGCCCTGCAGTCTGGTCCCTTGCTGGCTCATCTCTACTCTTTGGTGTGACCACCTCTGTGACAGTGGTGGCTTGGACATCCAGGTCCATACCATAAAATGGCAGCCCAACCTAAATGCCTCCAGTCTCTCACCTTCAGGGTGGAGGGCCAGAATGGGCTGCATGATGTCCCTGGAAGAACAGTCAGGAGACATGGAGATGGCTGCACCAAGCCAGTGTTCCGTGTCCTTCTGTAAGTGGGCGTGTGCTGCTGGCTAGTGCTGCTGGCTAAAGCAAGGTGAGATGCACTGCTTGCCAAACTCCAGCAGGCTCCTCAGTGCCTGCCCTCTGTGCCTGTGTGTCTGCTCGTGGGCATGCATATCAAATAAACATGGTGCTGGAGCATGGAGTTGTAGCAGGTTTTGGGCTCTCCCCTGCAGAAATCGCATCAAGGCTCTCTGCAGGGTCCTTTATTCTCACATGTTTCCCCACAGCTGTAGGATCTGTGAGATGAGATACTGTCAAGAGGATTTTAGGTCAGGAGAAAGCTACCATTATAGATGGGACAGGAATTAGCTGACACTTACCATTTGGTCCAAAGTACATGATAAGTATTATTAGTGAGCCACCATGACAAAGTGGAGGAAGTAACAAAAGAGAGTACAGTAAAACTAGGAGGTTTTGCATTTAGGGTGGCTATATTTGTCCTTAGCTCCATTGAAAGTCCAGTTAAAAGTCGTTTTCAAATCTGTAGTTACTGGTGGCACACTTGTCTGATGGAAGAGCAGAACTTCCCGAAGAGTTCTGTAGAGAAAGGGACAGTAATTTCCATGACCTACCTGTAGCAGGGGGTTCTTCCAGGAATAATGTGAAATGGAATGACAAAGCCTGGCTCTCTTCAACGTGTGACATACTCATGGGTCAAGCTATTGCTATACAAAGCACTCTGCAAATATCACTACAGTGGTAACTTTCTTCTGTTTTGTGCAGAAAAAAATTCAGTTCCTGTTTTGGATTAGAGCAGATGGTCTATGTTTGAACTGATACATTTTAAAAACCCCACACAGTCACACCTATAAATCTGATTCTTCTTTCAGAAGACTGAAAACTGGGTGTGAATTCCAGGGAAAGGGTTAAGCATATCAGGAGATTGTCATCCACCTGACTTTAAAACAAGGTGCTGCAGGGCATATCTTGACATGTTGCATTGTTAATTTACAGTTTGGGTGTGGAGGGACCTGCCTTCCCTTCTCTGTAATCTATGCAGGTGTGCACAGGACTTCAAAGCCAGTTGCACTGGAGCTTATGTCTGTGACAAAGCCTCAGCAGAACAAAAATGTGTTGGGAGATGTGAACCCCAGCTCCTTTGTGCAAGTGCCTGTAAGTCAGTTGGTAAATGTGGATTTCTTCTGGGTATTATTTTTGCAGAGGGGGTTTATCCCTTTTCCGTATGCCACTGCTGCAGATTTTAGGTTTTATGCTACAGTGAGATTTTTAATGGTTTTTTAAAATGTGTTTGAAATCACGTAAGCACACTGGTGACTCTAGGTTTGTTCTCTGCTTCCAGATCACTTGTGAAATAGTCTGGATTTCTACCACTGTTTTAATTAGCAGTATTTTGAGGCATCTCAGAAGAGTGAGTTTTAACCCCAAAACTGATTACAGGCTTTTCACAATGAGAATTCACTACTGATTATCTCTTACGTGAAACTGAGCAGCTAAAAGCTATTCTACTGGTCTGGACCTACTGACTAACGCTCTTTAAGCCTGGAATAGTTCAAATGCACAGAAACAGTGCACAGTGAAGCACAAGTGCTTGTGCTCTTCCAGAGCCTGTGTGCAGTCATTATTTGTAGG
The DNA here is from genome assembly GCA_013390025.1 of Pitta sordida. NCBI lineage: Eukaryota > Metazoa > Chordata > Aves > Passeriformes > Pittidae > Pitta > Pitta sordida. Next base: position 141,879 of record WEKX01022080.1, on the reverse strand, counting down.
AAGTGGAGCTCTTGGTAGGTTTGGCAGGGCAGGGGCTGAAGTTTTGCCCACAGAGGCATTTGCACACAGTTACTAAACCATTAACACTGCACAGCTGAACAGATCAGCCTATCTCATTTTCTCTCTTTGAAGCTGGAGGGAGGAGATTTCATCTCTGTATTCAGAATTATTAAGCTTCTTGCTTTTCCCATCTTTGACATTAGAATAGAACAGTTACAAAAAATTAAGTGTATCAGTGAAATTGAACTTCACAAATTTTGCTAATCTATTTAATGGCTCCAGTACTTCATTGTTGCTTGTTATTGTGATCACAATTATGGAAAGATCAATAGTAGCAATTGATTCATTGCGGCTCTGCTTTGTCCGGTGATTTTTTTTACAGCTTTCTCAGTCCATTTTGTTTCCACTTATCAGTTTTTTGGACTTCCTGGAATTAAATTCAGCATTGCTATGTAGGAGAGGGTATTTCAGCTGCGGTTGTACAGCAGAGGCCATTACCCTTTGTCTGTATTTTTTAAGGTTTGGTTTTGGTCTTATGCAGAATGAGGCTTGCACCTTTCAAACACCTTTGAGGAAATGCACAAGGGAAGCAGTCTCTGATGGCCAGTACACTTTCATGTGCCATGCGGGTGAGGCACTGGGTATCTGAAAATGGCCTGTGAAATGTTTACTGGCTCCAGTCGTTGCTAATGCCTGACTGCAGGCGTAGCTGGGAGTTGGCAGGAATTGCTGGCATTTTTAATTAAAATGTTTGTAGCTGTAACAGTAAAATTATGAGTTTGTAAAACAATTGCTTTGTATAACTTTATATTTATATGCTCTTTCTGCAATTTTACTCATGCCCTAACCACCAAAGACTAATTGAATACAGAATGGTGTGGGAATTTTTGTTTTGCTTGTTTTTCAGAGGTCACAAGGCCTCGTAAATTTGGAGTTCCCTTTTGGGACAGAAAAGGTCCAGACTGAACTTCTGGCTTTATCACATTCAGCTGTTATTGTTGTCCAGGAAAGGAATGAAACCCCGTGATATATGTATCCCAGGTGAGTATTCAGTGTACCAAACTATTAAGTCTCTCCAATAGTAACAGTTCAATTTTGAATTAAATATTCAATAGCCCAGAAACAGAGAGGAGTTACTCTTTCACCAGCGGTCAAACAAAAAATATCTCTGAAGCCTCTGCTGTTAATATTTATCTCATTACTCATGAATGGGACTGATAAACAAACTCCTTGATCTACCCAGTATGTCTTTTCTTGTAAAAATGAGGTTCTTACTGTCTTTGAATCTTTGGAGGATTTACAGGAATTGCATCATGCTAAATAGATAATTTCTGTGAGTGAGATCTTAAATCACTGACCGGCTTCTCACAGAATTCTGTGGAAGCCTTGAAGGTCGGGAGCAGAGTTTTAAGTGGAAACTCGGCATGGAAAACACTTCCTAGGCAGATGAGATGACAACCCTAGAGGATGCAGGTGATATCACTGAACTGGCCAGGGACAAGAAAAGGCTGTCTAGAAAGATGGGTAAAATAAACTGTGGATTAGGCGTCATAGCCTGATCTTTTGGGGAACTTCAAATTATCACAAAACCCTACATATAAATGGTACATGTGTCTTAGGTGGGAGAAATCGTATCTGGTGGCCAAGGACGAGTGTGCACAGCTCGCCTGGGAGGGTGCTCAGGCTCCAGTCGTGCATGCTCTTATCTGTTACTTTCTGCTGCTGGTGTCAGATGAGCATAAGTTCATGGTCTCGTTTTAAAGCAGCAGTCCAATGCAAATGACTATGTGACCTTTATGAAGGAAAATACTTGCAAGTACCTGATTTTTTTTTTAACTTAAGAGAAATCAATACAGGACAAAAATAAAAATATGAGAAGGGGAATTAAGAGGAAGATTGAGAAGGAAAGAAATGTGGAGAGAGAAACCAAGAGAGGAAAGAATAGAAAAGAAATTAATTCTAGGTACTACAGCAGGTTGTTTACTCCCCGGTTGTTAGCCATTTAAGCCAGAGCTGTAAAGCTAATAGATTTTTTGGTTGAAAGAGGTTGCAGATTCTCCTGTCCAGTGGTTGTTATCTGAGAACTAGGCAGAATATCAAGTTACAATTGAAAATAAGAATAAATTTAAGCATACCAGTTACAACACTGAATAGTCCAGTGGCAAGCAGACTATTTCGTTTTCACAGAGTAACAGAATCACAGAATCAGTAAGGTTGGAAAAGACCATAGAGGTCATCGGGTCCAACCTATCACCTGTTACCTAACCCATTACCTAACCTGTTGCCATCCTGCTACCAGCACACCATCCTACCAATAACACACTACCCTAATATCTAGGTCATGCCACCAAGTACATCATCCAACCTTTTCTTCAACACCTCCAGGGATGGTGACTCCACCACCTTCTTGGGCAGCCCATTCCACTGAGAGATCACTCTCTCTGTGAAAAAGTTCCTCCTAATGTCAAGTCTAAATCTCCCGACGCAGTTTAAGACTATGTCCTCTATGTTCTTTTTTCTTGTGTTTGCTGTTTAGATGAAGAAAAAAATATGTGGTTTTTTTCCTCTTATCTTGCACTCAGCAATGGCCAGGAGACAAAGGGTCATAGCTAAGGCAATGGAAAGCCTGCAAGGAAAGGTAACAAGAACACTTTTGGAGTGAGATGAACAAGAAGCCCTTTTTGAATGGGATCCTGTACTGAAGAGAGAAACAATATGCTGCAACATGATAGTAGCAGCAGAACTTTTCCATATCTGTGAAGAGGGGTATTCGTATTTGTACCAGAGAACACTGAATATTTGGTTTTAGGAAGGAAGTTTTGGTAAGAAAGTTGAGGAGAGGTAAAGATGCAGAGCATTAGCAGAGGTAGAGCACACAGGCCAGTATATAGGGGATGGACTGCAGGGGTGTGTTGAGCGGTGCTGGGGGATGTCCCCGTTAGCTCATTTCTGCTCTTTTCAAGGCAGCCTGATGGACCTTGTAGGTCTCAGCAGCTCCAAGGACACTGAGCACATGTGGCCACAGCTGATTAAGGTATCTCAGAAGATGAGTGTCTTCCACTGGGTGCGTTATTTATTTCTTTGCTCATCAACAGATTCACATGGATCAAAGGGAGTGAAAGTCCATCTCCCTGTGGAGAACCCCCATCTTTCTTTGCAATTCCCTGTGGTGAATTGTACTTCAAGGCTATCTGCCCACTTGCTGCCCTCTCTCAGTAGCTCTTGTCTCTGCCTGTCTAGGCCACTGCTGAACCACCCCCACCCCCAGCCATATCTTGTATTTTAAAATAATTTACAAACATTCATGCCACATGAGATTTTCTGAAAGATTTTGCAGGCAAAAATCAGCAGTGAAAGATGCCAATACATGGAATAATATTAAAGTTTTAGGCAGAGTTTTCTGCTGAGAAGCTTGGAAGACAGTATGCTTTTAAAACATTTAACAAGACATTGTCCTTTCTGCTTTAACTAGTCTGTCTGTAGAATGCATTTTCACAAGGTGCAGACCTATGTTAGACAGGAAACTTATTTTAGTACTCAGTTTCCTTTGTGTGACCCCTTTGACCATTAGGGAATTGGTGTGTGTGAAGATAGGAAATGCAAAATGAAGTACATTAGGGGAGCAGCCAAACTTGAGATCTTATTTTCTCAAGGCTGCCCTCATTGCTGTGGGTTTGAAGTAGCAGTGTTCAGCTTTGCCTTTTTGTTCATGGTTGCAGAATATGGGATATTTTGGTTCTGAGTGAGAACAAAATCTGGAGGAACAAAATCTTTCATCAGACGCACTTCAGTTTTAGGGGAGAATAAAACCCTAGAACAAAAAAACCCAAAACCCCTTAATAGTAGGATTGTTATCTGCAGTTAATTTTCCATTGGGGAAAATAAAATAAACCAATTTTTTTTTAGCAACTTTGTCTACCATGAGTCAAAATGAACAGCATATTTAGACATGTAATTTTCTGGAAATAGAATCATGGAATCATAGAATCATATAATATCCCAAGTTGACAGAGACTCACAAGAATCACCGAGTCCAACTCTTAACCCTGCATGGGACCATTCCTAAGAGTCACACCATGTGCCTTGAGAGTATCATCCAAATGTTTCTTGAACTCTGTCAGGCTTGGTGCTGTGACCACTTCCCTGGGGAGTTGTTCCAATGCTCAAACACCCTCTGAGTGAAAAACTTTTTCCTGATATCTAACCTAAACCTCCCCTAACCTAGCTTCATGCTGTTTCCTTGAGTTCTGTCAGTGGTCACTGCAGAGATGAGATCAGTGCCTGTCCCTTCTCCCCTCACAAGAAATTGTAACTGCAATGAGGTCTCCCCTCAGTCTCCTCCAGGATGAACAGACCAAGTGACCTCAGGTGCTCCTCATACAGCTTTCCCTCAAGGCCCTTCACCATCTTCATTGCCCTCCTTTGGACACTCTCTAAGAGTTAAGGATTTTTCTTATATTGCAGAGACCAAAACTGCCACAATATTCTGCACTAGTGCAGTGCAGAGCAGGACAATCCTCCCCACCTTGACCAGCTAGTGATGCTTTGCCTGATGCCTTCCAGGTCAGCATTGGCCAGGGCATTGCTGACTCATATTCAACTTGCCATTGACCAGGACCCCCAGGTCCCTTTCAGCAGTATTGCTCTCCAGCCTCTCATTCCCTAATCTATACATTCAACCAGGATTGCCCTGTCCCAGGTGCAGAATTCAGCACTAGCCCTTGCTAAAATTCATATGGTTGGTGATGGACCAATGTCTCTAATTTGTCAAAGTCTCTCTGTAAGAGCCTCTCTGCCATCAAGGGAGTGAATAACTCCTCAGAATTTTTAATCATCAGCATGCTTACTTAGTATTCCTTTCAGTCCTGCATCCAAGTTGTTAATAGGATGGAGTCATTGTTAATAGGAGCCTAAAATCAGAACTAGGGACCTTAGAGTATTGTTTGATGTGGGTCTATAAACATAAACCCATAAATGGACATTTGCAGAGACTGTCCTGATTCTGAGCTAGGGAGACTTGTTTTTCTCTTTCTCTCTACTGTATTTGTTGGTCTTACTGGTCTTCAAGGATCCTCTGAAAATGGTGGGGTCAAACTGAAGCCATTGCAGAGGGCACACAGCTGTCCTCTCACTGCAGCTCTAGTCCTCACTGTCTGATTGAACTCAGTCTAATTTGATTTCTGTGGGCCTGGAATCTGCACTGGCTTGGATTCTGTGCAAGGTCCTCCCAGTGTTCTGGCAGTTTTCACCCAGCTAGAGCTGGTGGCATGCTTACTGAGCTGGGAGAACTATTCTGGCCCTTAGTTATTGGCTCTGCCTTCTAATTCCCTTCTGAGGACTGGATTCAGGCCACAGCTCAAGTGAGAATGAAAAATAATAGATTTCTCTTAAGAAAATGTTTCCTTTCAACAGACTTCTTAACTTCCCCTACATTTAGGACTTAATAATTTAAGTGGAATTTGGGACTTGCCATCTAGTTTCAGCTCATGGGAGGGGTTTAAAAAGTTTTTTTATTTATTATTTTTAAGGTTTCCTTCTCTGGTTATCTCAGAGCTCTTTGTTGCTTGTAGCTGTGAAGTCATGGTTAATGAAAAATGTGATATTTGTTTTCTACCATGTTGGAAATCCGTGTGCAAACTGCCTTTTCTCACATGAGAAGACTATACGGGCTCCTTGGCATCTCTGCAAGGTGCCCCCTTTGCCAAGGCACGTGAAGGCATCTACACCTCCTGAGGATGCTGCAGCTTCCTCCAGCCAGGGCTGTGCAGCCAAGAGGAAGGTGGATTGATCATGTACTGGGTGTGTAGACCTTACAGAAAGCCCAGGGGAAACCCTGGGCTATGTCAGTCTAGGTACTTGTCTACCAGCTCCAAGTTCCTAACAACTAGCCAGTCAAAACCCACTTCCAAAAACTTTTCCCCATGGGATTCTGCACCATGAAGACAATAACATACAGTATCAGCGAGAAAAAATTCACATCCCAACAACTCACAAAACTTAGTGAAATAAAATGAAATGAAAAATTAGAGGAATGCTGAATGATTATTTAAAAATGCAGCAAATAGAGAAGATACATATTTTTTATTATCCCAATGCTTCATTAAGTAAAGAAAAAAAAATCTGCATAGTACTGATACATGGTTTTATACCCCTGCTAACAGGTCAGGACCTTATGTTCTTTTCAAGACTTTGATTCATAGTCTTTAATAATAATTAATAATATATTAATATTATTTAATAATATGATAATATGGTTTCCAGGCAAAGATGTTGCATATCATGCAGTTATTCAGCTTCCAGAAAGGTGAAAACCCCAGAGATATACATGTGCTATAGAGCAGTGCTGCATCTTTATTTGTTTGGGGAATCTCCTGAACAGTAAACACTGGATGTCAGAATTTTTTTTTAAATTCCTCTGAACAAAAATAAAATATTTGTTAAAACCACTATTTTTTTGGTGGAAACAAACCTTTATTTAAAAAAAGCAGTAAGAAAATCAACAGGAGAAAAAAATTCAGCTAGGTTACATGTAACAGTTTCTCATGCATAGTCACACTAGAAATACATCCCCCTGATAGTAGAGCCATGACTTCTTTACCTGCAAGTGACAAACCCCGTCAACTGTGCTACAGAAATAACAGGCAGGGAAAAATGGAAACAAGCTTAAGATATTTTATTGTGATGTCTGGTTCCAGTGCTACTACAGTTACCACTGAGAGCATGATTAATTGAACCTAGCCCTAGCAGCTTGTATGGGCGGCAGCAGGGCTTTGGCAGTCTCAAGGGCAGCCTCCCAGAGTCCCAAAAAGCTATTCAAGGGGGAAAAAAATTACTCTGCCCTTTTGTGCCTGGAATCCGGATGTCTGGCAGAGGGGGCAGGAGCGGAAGGGAGTTGCAGCTCTGCATTGTCCTTCTGCTCTCAGTGCTGACACACCCCGATATCCTTCTGCTGCACAGATCCCTTTCAGCTGCCTGGTTTTAGCACCTTTGGCTATAGGAAGGGCTGAATGCTTTCCCACTTAGCATCCTGGCAATCCCCTCTCTACCATTGCAACTGAATAAATCTCGTGTTCACAGCACTTTCTAAAACATATAACCTTAATATAAAACATATAGACTTGACATTAATATTGATTTTAAAGGTCTTCTTGGTTTAGACTTTTCCCTAACTTGCTTCACTTGTGCAATCTCCTTTGCTCCTCCTGAGTGGCTTTGCTCTTGCAGGTGCAGGGGAGCTGCTCACCCACCACCCACTTATGCTTTCTGCCTCCCTCCATCCCCAGGTGTCCTGTTCTGCACAATCCTGACCAACCGCACCATCTGCTCTCCTTCACAGTCCTTCCTACTCTGCTTGGTCCCTCATTTGCCTGCTTCCAATTCCTCCTCTTCCACCAGCCCTGCTCCAATTCCTGATGGTCACCAAGATCACAGAATCACAGAATATTCTGAGTTGGAAGGGACCCACAAGGATCATCGAGTCCAACTCTTAAACAGCACAACTGCCTCCCAGCGGGAATCAAACCTGGGTGTCCTGCATAACAGCAGGCGATACTCACCACTGTACTAAAGATGTCCACTTCTACGTAAAATGTTCCTGAGTGTTCAGGGTGTTCTGGGCAGTGGTTGTGAGCTGGGGAGGACTTGAAGGACATTTTAGTTTTGTGCGTACACCTCAAGTCAGAGAGACACCCCCCACACTCATGGGTGCATTGTGCATGAGAAGAATCCACAGGACCAGAGCTCTGCAGCTCCATTGGCAGCATCTCAGTGGTGATCAAGTTGAAACACAGTTTTGTACACTAGTCATGGGATCATATAGCAGCAATAAAGGAAATGAGCTGATTTAGGTTTAGTTTTAAGCTATGTTTTGTTCAAGGTTTCTAAGGAGAGATTGCAAATATAATTCTTTGCCTTTGGCTTATGAATGCCCCTAAACCACTCCTTGCAATCACATCTTTCCCTCACTGAGCAAGGACGGGGGGCAGTTTGCTAAGGAGGCATCATCAAAGTGAAAACACCATCATTCATTTCCAGTCAAAATAAAAGTAGTGCTGCCCATGGCCCCTCAGAGGCGGGCTGAGGTTCTGCAGCTGGCTGCTGCTGCGTGAGGTGGGTATCCCACTTCTGGCCCATATAAGCTTCTCACTGCTATGCATTCCAGGCAGACCCATCAAATATCCTATGCTGAGCATGAGATGAGCATATTTTGATCCCAGCTCATGCCCTCTCCCCTCATTTCCGTGTGTCTCAGAGATTTGGATTACACTGACACCACCATTATCTCACCCAGTCATCTGCTGGGACCTGCTGTGGTCGTTTGGGATCTTGGGTCGGTTTATCAGGGACATGGCTCTGCACCGAACAGAACAGTGCTGAGGACATGTGCAAACATACTGTAACACGTGCTCCTGAATGCACCCAGTAATTTAAATTAGTCTTTTTACTCCCTTGTTTTTTAGGTTGCTGGTTCTCCTTTTGGTTTTCTTTCTGTTACAGCATTATTCTGAAAAAATTCACATCTCTCTTAACATCCTCTTTTTTTTTTTCTTAGCCACTCAAAACAGCAGTGTGAAGTGTTGGCCTGTGGTTGTAAAGTCTCTGTGTGGTAACAGGAGTCAGTAAATGCCTTTTTTTTAGTCTGTGATCTGTAGTGTCATGAGAATATTTCTATATGGAGCAGTTTCAATGGTCAACTCACTTTAATAGGTATTATTTATAGAAGTCCTGCCACACACTCTTTTTCCCCTAATTTTACATTTCCTTTCGTATTTTTAATATGTTTCAAGGATACTCTTTTCAGCAAATCAAACAGATATGGTACATAAATGAAAGATGACCTTTATCCACAAGGAAAGGGTTCTCATGAATTGCAGGAAGTAATAGACTATATGGGAAAAGCACCTCCTGCTCTTTTTTTTTATATACAGCATTTCCTCCAAAGTTCATGATTGTAAAACAGAGCCTTAAGTACCAGCCAGAAGCAGACTCCTGAGTATTTCGTTTTATTCAGCTTTACACAGTTCCCTGCCTTTGTCCTTAGACAAAAGGCTGCAGTCTATTAAATTTGTCTGCTCAATTTGAAATGAAGGCCATATTAAAAAGACTTCATTGTGCACTTCTATAGATAGACAATGCTTTGGGGGTTATCGGAATGTTGGCTGCAGCCATCTTCCACTATTTGGTATAAGTAAATGCTTATTTAACAAGGCTTTGAAATGGCATATAATTGACAGATTAGTGTTACTCTTTCCATACTCCCATTTCCATTACTTCAGCTATTCACTATGTTTTTTTAAAAGGCATAAAATCCAGACTCCAGCTTTTAAGATATACCTCCCAGAACTGGTATTCTCCCTCACTATCTCCAATACCTTCCAGGTTTCCTTTGCTCACATGTTCCTCCTCCCCCAGTAATCTGGCTCTTTCATTTCGACCGTTCAGTGTTACTTTCAGTAACAGGCATTCATTTACTTCCAGTCATGCTATTTTTCGTCATCCTGTGATTGTCACCTCAGTGTCTAGATAAACCAGGCCAGCTCCATCTGCCAGACCTTTATGCCAAGCATATCCTCTGCTTTAGGTAAAACAGCAGAAACACTCCCCTGCTTTGCCAGACTGGCAGGAAGGGGTTCTCATTTGTTCCTCTCTATAAGTGTTGGATAGCAGGAATTGGCTGCTCGGTGCCTCTCCCTCCCTGATGCTGGTAAATGTTTTTTGTCTCCTTTTCCACCCTCCTAAGAGCTAAATAATGTTTGAGGAAACCCTTATTTTTCCCCTCTTCCCTATATTTGTGCTGTCATAGGTAGAGCTTGTTGAAGTAGTACTTCTGGGAAACCAATTTTTTGGGGTAGGTTAACCTCCTTTTCTGACCTAGTCCTCCCATTTGTTGATGTGAGCAGAGAGAGACAGAGGCACATCAGAAGGAGGCTTCACAATGCTGCTTCTTTATTGGAAACATGTTTGTTTATCTAAGGGCTAGGATGTTTGATCCTTTGGAAATTGCAGTGCTTTCCATTCACAAAAAGTCTCCAAGCTCCAAACCAGAATAATGAAAAATGAGGCATAAGCACTGTCTTTCTAATATGAGATTTGAAGATGTGCTTTTACTCCCCAGCTGACACACACTGTCCAGCAACAGCAAGGACAGAAGCAGGGAGGCATATTTGACAAGCAGTAACTCTGAAACCTTGCAGAGGTTTGCCTTTATAATGTGCTAGAACACTGACAAATTTTGCCTCCTTGACTCTTACAAAGTGGCATTCTGACCCATATACACCTGTACCCAGGTGTGTAAGAGCCACAGATACCACTGGTCTAAGTAATGTTTCTACACTCTTAGTGCCTGCTTTTCAGATGTACTAATGTGAGGCAACTGGGAGAAAGCTGTAGCTGGTCTAGGTAGATCAGATTTTCTGAAACATTTTCAAATCATCTTCTGAATGTATGCCTACAATACCTAATACCTAATACACTTTCCTGGACTCATTTTTCATGTCTATATGTTCAAAACCTACCACTCATAAATGCAAAGTTCTCTGTGGTATAATCTCTAAAATAAAGTTACACAGAGCCCAGTAGGGAATCAATCCCAATGGAACAACAGAAAATCAAGGTCAGATTTATTCCTTTCATCACAAAATGCTCACTTAAAAAAAAAAATCCATCCCACAAAAACTGAATCAAACCAAACAAAACCAAGGTCGTATTAAATAATTTCTGAAAAAAAGTAATACGATATAAAACTGTTTAAAATAATTTCATTATTATGAGCTAACAATATTGATCTGAGGAAACATTAGTGGAAAAGACAGAAAGTTGGAACTGTGTTGTGGGGATTTCTTCCACTTTTTGCTGTCATGCTCCTTAACTCAAATGACGCTTACCTTCTTCAAGTGTGATTCCTATTCAATTTATTTGATGCAGGTGTTCAAAACTNCCCTTCCAACTCAGAATATTCTGTGATTCTGTGAGTAGTTCAATATCCTGCTTAAATTGGGGAGACCAGAACTGGACACAGTGCTCAAAATGTGGTCATCCAGGGAAGGGACTGGTTTCTAGAAGATTAAAAATAATGGCAAGAGGCCCAGCAGATAGAGTATTTTTGTGTACTTTGTGCAAAAGCATGCACCTAGTGTATTTAAAATGGTACACCTTTAATGTCTTTGTTCAGGGTTTTTTTCCTCATGATGGAGAGTAAAGTGTGCCTGTTCAGAGTTTCCTTATGGAGGCAATGTCACAGCTTGGGATGGCTCTTTCCATCTTGACATTGTGTGCATTTATTACTAATACTCTTTTCTTCTCTCCTTGTTCAGCTTTAGCAAATTTGGATTTTATTTTCATTCAACTCCTGAATCATTACTACGTATTTAATAATTTTTCTCTGTTTGCTTTTAACGAAACAATTAGAAACCAAACAGCATCTGTTAGAAAGGAAGTTTGCAGAAGATACAAAAATAATTAAAGTACCAGCTCCTGACTTTACTCTGTAATAAGTTTTGCTATGTTTAAAGTAAGATGACTACTTCCAATATAACACTCCTAGCTGAATGAATTTCTTAATCTGCATATTTGTTAATCTGAAAATGTGTGAATTAATATTGCTTTTACTTACAGTAATTTAACTTTAACATCTCCAGTGTTTTTCCTGCCTATAATTCCCATTATCTGCCAAATTAGAATCAGGTCCATAGGGATTGATTCAACCTTTTCAGATACTGATAATTTCCATTATGGCTGTGAAAGATGACTTCAGTTTAAGAAAAACTTGACATTATTACAAGCCACATAAATTCAGTCCCAAATTCAGTGTTATGAGGATCACTTTAACTTCGAAATTAATTTCAAGTTAGAATAAGAAGACATAATGCACAGCAAATTGAGAACAAAATTTATCACTGAACTCCCTCAAATCAGAACATCTGAGAGCTGCTCTCACAAGTGTTTTCCTGTGGGGCAAAATGGAAGGAGGGAGAGAAAACACGAGGTCATCCAAAACTATTTTTTCAATCTTTGAATGGTCACGTCCTCAAACTTCCCTGTTTCATTCTGTGTAGTTTCAACTCTCAGTGGCTGAAAAAATGAGATAAAGCAGGACTTCATGAAACTAAAGAAACAAACTGTTTAAATGAAGACAGCTGCTGTAGCAACCCTGAGTCAGTTCACAAACCCCTGGAAATTTTGCACATATTTTGTGTAATATAGAAGTGATTAATAAAAGACTTTGTCAAAAATTAAATTGTCACATTTTTTCAGTACCTTTGGTTCATCGTTATTTTACTTCAGAATTTCCTTTAATACTATCTAAAATATTAAAAATGTTTGTGGCAGTCAGACTCGAGCTGAAATATTTTCATTAGCCAAAAGCATTTTGTCATAACAAAGCCTCATGACTGACTTGCAGTGGTTGATTGTATTCTTAATTTGCCAGAACTTAAATAGCTTTTTCAAACTTACATGATCTTTTACAAGTCACAAAGAGAGAAAATTATGCTCTTTGCTTAATTCAGTTTGACAGAGGGATGCTTATATTAAAAGCTGTGTGAACTGTTGTGTTCCTGGCAATAGTTTTGGCAATGAGATGCCCATAATTTGGGGACTTGGGAAATTTACTGGTCAAGCTGGTGTTTGGGGAGGTGAACTTTTGGACCCAGCTGGTGTAGGGGAACCAATGTTGGTGGAAAGGCAGGGATGCACCCTTGCACTGAGACCGAGTAAACCTATCCTAGACAGCAGGGACCAGAACTGCTGCCACTGGCAGTGCTCTTGCCCAAGTTGTGCCCCATCTTCATCCTCCTCCACCTCCCACTCTGTAGCTTGTTTCTGGAGGTGATATATGCTCATTCAGAGTCTTAGAATAAGGGAGCTACTGCCCCTGCACACTTCTGGGTGTAAAAACAGAATTAAACATGATTTAAATATTTTATTCCCATCACATAACTGCTGGCTACACTTCCCACATCTGTATCACTTGTCCAAGATGCTTCTCATGTGCATATTCTTCCTGGCTTCCAGGTTCCCGCTCGAGATATCAGCCAGCACTGCAGCCATCAGGACACATACAATGCATAGCGGATTTGTTTTGTAGCTGCAGATACAGAATGAGAGAAAATCAATAGAAAAGTTATGGTGGCTCACCGTACCATTAATGCCATTGGATTATAGAACAGCTGATTTCTCATGCAGTATATTATCCAGATCAGGCCACACAAACAGTTTGGCACTTGGTACTTATCCTTAGAAGAAACAGCTGTGGGTCTGAAGGCATTTTGCAGTGCAATTTGAAACAATCTGCAGGTGGAAAGGAGAATCACAGGCACACATAGTGCTCAGTTTCAGTCTGCATGTTGCATGGCAAGGTTGCTTTTTTTGGGGGGGTAACTACCCAGACACCCAGTGTTTCATTTCTGCACCAGTGCATAGGCACCTCCCAACTAAAGAGGAGGACTGTGTACTTAGTGGTTCAAGGCCCTTAAGAGTTTCCTCTGGATTCTTTGCAAAATAGTATAATCCGAAGTTGGTGTAATTTGTAGCTCTTGTTTTATTCATCTTCAGTGTATCTCTTGCTCTTCTAAATAAAGTCTGCACTGGCCAAACAACCTGACTACCTTTAATTTAATGTGACTAGGACTGAGGCTGGAATGGTTTCTACTCATATACATTTCCTCTAGCACCTGCAAGGTTACAGACAGGTCAAAATTTACTAAAGGGCACGGTCACTGTTCATACTTCCTCCTCCTGGAGCAGAATGGGATGCAGCTGTCACCTGGGGTTTTTGATTACTGGTGACTATTTTGCAGTCACCTCTGTCTTTTGTTTCCCCCTCTTCACCTGGACAAACGAAGAAATCCTTTTCTGTCACAACTGTAGTGCAAACAAATGTATATAATAAGAAGAAATATCCACCTTTTGAAAAGCAGACTCATGTAAACCCCAGACTGTCATAAGCACTGTCATGCTGGTGTCCTGCATTCCTCCCTCCTGTCTAAATATCCTGTGAAAGGCCAGTAAGCTCAGGTGCATGGGGACATAGCTGCCCAGAAACATTCATTTGACGAAGTGCAAAGGCATGTTCATGCAATGATTAATTAGGAACATATCTTATAATGACAAAATGTCATGGAAGCTCCTCTGACAACTAAAATGCCTTAGAAAAAAACTGTTTTAATTTATTGTAGATTGTACACTGATAAATTGTGATTCCTTTGCACCTCGATTTGCACCGTTGCACCTTTGTCCTCTGTCTTTAATTCTTCTCTGCTGAGAAATGTGCCTGGAGTTTGACTTCATAAAGACAAGAAATTCTTCAATAGTTGAAATGTCCAGTGGTACATGGTACCAGATGATAGGAAAGATGACAATTATACCAGAGGTAATGAAATACATCTTTTACCAGCTATTCATTTGTAGCTGTGCAGATCATTCTTAATACTTTAACTTGAAACAAAAGAAAGTTGAAACAAATTCCTATGTGCATCAAAAGCTAAAAAATTAACTAAATAAATAACCTTTTTTTAAAAAAAGTTGTATCCTTATACTTCTGGCAGACCATTAAATACACAGAATAGAAAGAAATATAGCCTTAAACTTTGCTTAGAAAGTGCAAAACGTACTGCTTTGTAATACATTTTTTTCCAAGACACCACAGTAAACTCCTCAGATGGCCAGATTCTGAGCTGTACAAATAAAACTCATAATACAAAAATAACAAGAGGGTTAGTCTTCCTTTTCTTTTTCTTCATGACTTTTTGGGTGGTCTCAGAAATTGTGTTCTTGACTTTTTCCATACATAGCAGATGGAACACAGTGTTGAATCTTTAAGAAAACACTGTTTCCCTTAAAAATGCTTTCTGAGTACTTCAGTTGAACAAGTAGCCTAAGAAACAAGTAAGTGATTAAAATACAAATTATATTCAGTTACATTTATTAAAAAAATTACTAGTAATTTGTCACAACTTTGGAGAAATATTCCAAAATAACTCATAGATGACTGGGGGCTCAGTCTGTAAACTGGACTGTAAATTAGAACTGGAAAGTCTACAAAGAGGTAATAAACTGAAATCTCTTAGTCCTTTGATGTAAGAACAATAAAGGAATATAAAACATGAGGCTATCCACAGAAGTAAGACACTTCTGCTTTTTGAGCTCAAAACAAAATTGGATTTTTTTCTTCAGAATAATGTGGGGTTTTTTTCAGATTTATGTACGTAATATGACCAAAATGCAGCCCCAATTTGACTGAAAATATTGAGAAAGTTGTACTGAATTCATTCACTCCCATTTTTCAATACAGTAATACCTCAACTATCATGGGTGGTTGGTTCCAAGAACCTGCTGCGAGAAGTGAAATCTGTGAAGTAGGGATTCATCCACTGCCTGACCCTCTCAACCCCTGCGAGCGCCGGGAGGTGTTACCTGCCCCTCCCTGCACCATCTGCTGGGATGGGAGTGGAGAATAAGTGGGGAAAACTGCCTCACAGCAAAAAAATCTGCAATGTACTGGAGCAGTGAATGCTGAAGTGCGAAGTAGCAAGGGATTACTGTATTATGTATTTTGGGCCCTTTTAAAGGAAGTTGTTGAAGTTGCATTTACTTACATTTATTTTTCAAACTATTAATGGACTGAAATAAAGTATAATATTTTACTCCCCCCTCCTCAAACGATTGTTTACTTTTTAGCCCCTCCACAGACTTCCTCTCATGGTATTGATTAAATACATAGGTCTTGCCACATCTGGGATTCTCTGCTCCCTACTTAAGTAGAGAAAATAATTTTCTTCTGGCAGTGGGAAGATGCAGAAATGTAAGCTCTCCTGAAATCAACAGGGATGTCTCAGATCTACTTGAGTAAAATGGAAAGTAGGTTTTATCCTGTGCTGTTTTATTTGTGTAAGAGTATTATAACAAAGAGGCTTTCTTGCATATGCCAGTGGAAAGGGAGTTCCAGGCAATTTTGTTGTGAGCCAGAAGCATGTTCCCACTGTACTTATTAGTGCTGTGTAGATGGTGGGACAAGAGAGGTCCCCAGGTATCCCCAAGGGATCAACTGAGCCCTCCGTGGCATCCCTCTGGCCCCTGCATCCACCTCAGCCAGCACTCATCCCATGCACATCCATCCTGTCCTCTGCTGCTTGTGGGGAAACAAGCAATGATGGAGGGTCATTAAAGACTCTGCACAACTCCAGAAGCTGGGGTTTGATCCATTTGACAACTGAGGGCCAGGGTGAAGCCCAGATATAGAGCAAAAGGCTAACCTCTCCTCAAATATGTAAAGGTAAGCCAGCAGATCTGGTCAGTAGCTACTTAATGAATATTGGTAGGGAAAAAATGGTTAAACTTTTAGTCATTGCTTTGTAGTTTCAGTTCTGCCTGAGATTTAGGACCTCAGCCAAATTAGTCCTCTTGTGGAGCAAAGGCAGGAGCTTTTCCTGCATCTCTGCTTCTGCATTACAAATCATAAAGCACTGCCATACCTTAGTAATGGCAGATGTTTGTGCATCACAGGCAGGAATATGCATCCGCAATGAAATACTGGAGTCAGCTGCACTTGGGTGGGTGGGGGCAGGAGGGAAGTAATTTTCATTCATTACTCAAAACACTTCCACAAATTACATGGGAAAAAAATGTGGAACTTTATTCTCAGGATTTAAGCCAGTCTCTAGGCATTCCTTTTTCCTAATGTCCTGCCTCTCTTGCCTGTGCATCTGCTGGCTGATGGGACAGATGTGAGTTCCTGAACATGTTTCCTCCTTTTCTGATGCTGATGGCTGGTATACTGAGTGACCCTGCTTGGCCCAGCCAGTCCAAGGCTCAGAGCTCATTCTGTTTTCTTTTTGCATGTGCAGAGCTCTTGGATGAGAACAGTTCAAAAGTCAGTGTTGATTAGCCTGTAGAACAAACTAGTATCACTAGACATATAATCACTAGACAGACTGATAGATAGACTTGCATATACATATTTTTGCTACAGGAAGTACCTGTGACTACACAAAGAGAAATAGCATGAGGAAGACACTACCTAGAGCAATGAACTAGCACTACGATTTTTTATTGAGAAGAGGAATTAAAAAAAAATGGTAGTTCTATAGTGTTTGGGAGACTCTCTCAAGCTTGCACAACGCTGGTGCAACCTCTGACCTCTGTTCAGGCCACAAAGTTTTGGACATGATATGGATGCTCAAGCAGGGAAGAGAACACAGAAACACATCTCTATTGTCCTTGAATACCTATGGCTGATTGTGCACAAAGACTGTGACCTCAGAAGCAGCACTCTAAGGGGAGCTGGAAAGAGGTGGATCATTGTGCCTTCAAAGGCAATCCAGCTTTGGTACTCTCTAGGAGTTTATCAAGACATGTCTGTATGTAGCTGCACAACCCCAAGAAAGAGTGTGTATGTCATGATATACCATCAATCTGCAAAACTCAGCATAGTTCAGGCAGGAAAGCTCTCACACGCTTTCCAGTTTTTCCTGCCTATTTCTGGTTTTCCATTACTCTGGTTCTGGATGTCCATGAAAAACCACAAGAACTTCCTTTCTTTTAGTGTTTCATCACTCTAGACTCAAAATGAAACTAACCAAAATTAAAAACAGCCAGATCAAAAAGAAATCTAGTAAACAAATAAACAAACAAATCCGAACCCTCCAAAACTAAGGTGATTTTAATTCTGTATCTGGTTTTGGCCAAACTGTGCATCCATTTTAAGATATTTTCCTTACTGACAGTTCATACATTCTTTGCAAGAATAATAACATTTGCTTTCAGTCCCCTACCAGTCTCTGATCTGTACTTCTGTTTGGCTGCCATTCGGCAACTGCTTTGCTGCTATGCTCCTGCTTATGGCTTAAACTCCAAGTTTAAAAAAATTATGGCTTGTTTCTTTTTATTTATGATCTGGAATAGTTTTGCCACTTGGGTTGATGCTAGCATGAAGAGGGCTTTTTCTAAATCCCCTGCAAAACTTTGTGGCTCTACTACCCCATTAACCACAGCTTATATTTTAAGGCAGTTAAAAGGTCAGTTCTAAATACCTCACTTGAGCAGATGCAAATAAGATCAATCAATAATTAACATTGTTCATGTCCACTAAGTTCAAATTTCTGCATATCGAAGGTTTCTTTTGGCATATCCTGCTTGTCAGCTCCATTTTCAACTTGACCTGCCAGCAAATGATAACAACAAAAATAGAGCAGGCATTCGGCAGGTTTTTGTATCCGGGGTGGATACTAATTTTATAGAGTAAGGACATAACCGGAGTAACTCAGTTTCTCTGAGTTCAGAGCAGGACTGCTGGGACAAGCCTCTGAATAATTACTTTTAATATAGATTGTTGAAAAATAAGCTGTTCTGTGCTAAAGGAAAGGTATTTAGGGGCATGAAAGAGGAGGCAAATGACTGTGCGTGTAAAGGACAAGGGACTGGAGGCTGGAGAGTCAAAGCTGATTTTTCCAAAGGAAAGGCAGAGCCTGACAAGTTTTTCCAACACCATTCCCCCATTGATGTCAGCCTGTTGTGAAAGAACCACATTTTGTGTCTCCTCGGTGCTGGACCCCTCTTGGAGAGAGCGATGAGGCTCATCCGGGCCCAACCGGAGCGCGGGTGGCTCTGTGGGTGGGTGGGTGTCCGCCAGGAGAGGCCTCGACTCCAACCCTGTCCCTGCCCTCCCGGCCACGCTGCTCCTAATCTTTTGCTACTTCATGTTTTTAGCCTCTTTGTTTCCCTTGTCCTGCTGCCAGCAGGACAGACAGTGCAGGCAGTCAAGGAGCAGCTGCCTGCCGGAGCTGGGAGGCTCACGTCACACAGTTCAGGCTGCCGGGGCACAGCCAGCCAGCGAGGGGGTGAGGTTAGGTGAAACATTAGCCACGTCCCCTTGGCTTCCCTCCAGAACCGCTCAAATATTTCTTTATATGCTGCTGGTGCTGTGCTTGTTTGGCATTTAAAAGGTATGCTCTGAGGAGATTTCACAATGAGCTGCCATTTTACAGTTCAAAACAGATGCGAGCTTATCATCCATGGAAATGTGTGTCTCCATGAACCCCTTCCTCTCCGCTCCCTCGAGGCTTGCAGCAGAGCCACTCCAGGAAGATCAATCATGAGGACTGTGTAATCAGCTAAAAATAATGAGAGTAATAGAAGTCTGGAAACTGTTGCGCATTTTTGGATTTGAAGATTCACATGTCAGTCAATTCCATTGACTCCTGAAGCTGGACAATAGTAGATAAGGGTCACATGTTCTTCTAGGTGATAGTGTGATTTACAATCTCCTTCCTTAATGCCAGTTGCGAAAGTGTGTCTTTTCAGTTTCCAAGGTTGCAGGGAACAGACAGATATTTATGACAGTTTGTCAGGTGCAGAATTTCACCCTAGATTCAGAAAAGCAGTGTTGGAAGGCAAAATGAACTCTGCCTGTATGACTCCTCGCAGATGCCAGTCTAACCAGTTCTTAAAGCCCCAGTGGAGATTCCACCAGTGCCGCAGGCAACCAGTTCCAGAGCATCCTTGTCCTTCCCATGGGAGAGCTTCTCTTTATGGGCTAGGTTCCTTATCTACCAGCCACATTAAGGTGGAGTGACATATTGCAAAACTACTGGTGACTGGCAGAGTGTCCTGAAGACAGTACTTCCTCCAGGTCAGGGTGGGGATGGTGAGAGGAATATTTTGATAAAGCCTGGAGTGCAAATGCAGATGGCTGAAATGCATCTTCTGTCCAGGATGATCAACAGAGAGGTCAGAGAAGTGAGCAAATGAAGGCAAGAGCTTTCACAACTGGTGTAGGCATCACAGAGTTGTATCTTAATCTTGTACTGGGATTTGTAATATCATTGTCAAGGGAGGCTAATGCACTGAGGATGACTCTAATTTGTGTCCTATTCTTTAAAGAAACAGGATGTTTGAGTACTCAGGGATCAAATATTTTATGTTTAATCTGGACTGGCTCTTCGACAAATTTTGTTGGCTGAACTGTCATGCTAGAGCTGTGTTAACACTATGAAAATGGGCAGAGGGTATTTTTTGATTTGTAAGGAATAGGTAATATTCGGATCAACTTCCAGGCAATTAGCACTGGTTTTGAGCTCATTGTGTTTTTGTTTCTCCTGGCATACATCAGGTAAAGAGTAGCTTGTGAAGAAAGACATGCCTGCAATTCGACACATGCACACATAGCTTGCCAAGAGAGGTCACTGCAGCATCCTGGGTGGATGCATTCACAAAGGCATGAGACAACACACTCAAGGCTAGTCAGAGGGGACCACTGCCTGCCATGTAGGGTTTGAATGTCTCACAGGACTCTAAACCCCAGAAGTGAAGAAAACTCTGCAGTCTCCTAGTCATGGGAATGGCCCTAATATGATGAGGTATTTAAAAAAAGGCTATGTTTCTTTTTTTCTTGTGTGTGTGAGAAAGGCAGACCATGTGTATTGCCAGTTCTTTTAGATGGACAGAGAGTGATACCCTCTTCTGTAAGAACTGTCTCTGGCCTCCAGAGAGTAAGAAATTTCCAGCTGGCCCTCAAACTCTTAATTTCTAATTAATTTATTCTAGATCCTACCAGCCCACATCTGCACTCTTGTCTTGCTCAACAATTAGTTATGCAACCCAAGAAAAACATGCTATTAATTCCTGAATTTCCAAGCTCAGTTCTTGTGCATAAGTCTTCTTATTTATCCCTCTCCCATCCCTGCAGGTCCTTGGTTCTTCATCCCAGTGTGGAGGAAGGCAGCACTGGAGATGTTTCGCTTTGCTGCCACTGCTCACAGATCTGGTGGAGAGTGAAGGGGGAACAGAGCAAGGGATGACCCGCTTTTCACTGATATCCAGAAAAAATCACCTCACATGTCCTTCTGCATAACATGGATCAAAGGGTTTCTCTGCAGTCGTCCTTTTTGAACTATTGATTTTCTTTGAGTAAACCAGACAAGTTTAATTAAATTATGCCCAGTGATGAAGAATCTACCCTCCATGTAAATTGTTTGAGCAGTTTCTCCTCCCTGATGAAACCACATCTTATTTCTAAGGCAGATTGTCTAGACAGATGTGTGTGAGATCCCACTTCCAAAGCTTTGCTTCAAATACAAATACAGTCATACCTCCAGATTCACAGGATTTAGGTCTTGTGAGAGTCCCACAGAACATTAAATCTGCAAATTCGGGTCGAACATTAATATGGCAAATTATTGCCATACATATGTCAACTTTGCAACACTGCAACATCCGGGGGTCCTTTACGGCGGTGGGGGGTATTGAAGTAGGAGCTTTTTCCCTTTACCTTAGCTGTGCTGCAGGAGTGCTTTGCCTGAAGCTATGCATATGTGCATATGCACTGGGAAGTCCAGGCTGGCTGCTGAGGCTGGCTGTTCCAGTTTAAGACTTCCTCACTCCTGGCAGGGGCAGGCGGCCAGGGCAGCTGCCTGCTGCGGCGGTGCAGGACTGTGCTGTCCCACGGAACTATGCACTGCTTTGTGAATCACTGAGTAAGGATCACGGAAAAAAATTCTGCACGTCGATGAGGCTGTGCTTATGACAGCACTGAGGTATGACTGTAGTCCTAAATTACACCTGCATTAGCCTTTCCCTTTGCGCTAATGAAGAGCTTCAGCTTTTGGAAACTCTTGCTGTAAGATGTTTTCCAGTTCTCAGTCATTCAGTGAACTCTCTTCTGAAACCTCCTCTCCTGACTTGTATGTGTGAGACCAGGATATTTTTAAACTGAGACCAATTACAGACTTTGTCCATAGCATCCATACTTCCCAGATTCATACACACAAGGATTCTCCTGTTTGGCTATCTGCCCTGACCTCGCTGAAGACTTATTACTTCTGAGGACTCCACTAACCTGTGAGGATGACCTGACAGATTTGTCCTCTAATGAAAGAGACTTTTGGCTGTACTGAAGTTCATGTCAAAAATTTGTTGCTTATGTGCAGTTTGCCAAGCACGTCACATTGCTCCTGCTCAGGGACCTGATTTCTTCATAAATGACCACTCCATCATTTCATGTGAATTTGGGTCTGTTCCTTCTCACTGAGCTATTCAAGCAGTTCACATCAGATAAAATACATAAGAGGAATAGAAACAAAGACTCTTCTGTCCCACCTGTGCTCCTGAACCACAAGGCTGTGTCACATTTCTTAGGTTTACTCTAATTTTGTCTGCATAGTAGAGACAACAGAGCTATGGAGGAAGACCTCTAGCTCATCTCTACAGATTAATGAGCAAATGCCAAAATTGCCAGGCATGCCTAGTGGCCTGTAGGCTAATGTCAGCACAGGTGACATTATCATCTCTCTCATTGTTCCTGGAAAGATGGGGAATATCACTGGAGCTGTTCCTGGTGGGACCCTTTGTAAATAATTACATGAAACTTTCTTGTCCTGCTGTAACACAGACTACAGAGCAACCTCCGCCCCCATCTCCCCAGCCCAGCACTGCAGCAGTGCAGGAGCCTTGTTTGGTGCCCAGTCGTAGATGAGGTTGGAGACAATTTTTTAGGAGATGCTGTCTGCTCCCGTGGGTTGTGCCACCAGTATTGGGTCCCAAAGCTGATAAAAGTGAACTGCTGGTTATGTTAGAATACTGGACTCCCCAGCGAGGCACAGGAGGACCCTGTCTGTGGTGTTGTGCATGAAATCCAATGATGAGGCGTATTCAAAGTGCATTGACTAGACTGAGGCCTTCATGAGACCTTGGTGCTGGGATTCCTAGTCTGGGGATGCTACTCAGCTGTGGGCATGAAGTGGGCATGATAGCTCAGCATGTGTGAGATGGTGGTGAGTGTGGGCTGCACAGAAACCCAGGAATGCTGGGGTTTGACAGGGAGGTACCACATAAGTTTGGGAAACATCAGTCTTGGTTGCAAGTGCCTCCAACAGTTTGAGTATTCCTCCTCATTTTTTTTCTGCCCTAGACACCTGTATCCTTTACTGGATCTAGCCATAGTAATTTTGACTGCAAAGCCCATGTATTTTTTACATTCACATTAAGACTCTACTTGTTCAGTTTTTCTTTCCATCACTTCAACCTTTTCCCTCAGAGAGGTCATATTTCAGATCTTTGCCAAAATTTAACTAGTCATGAACATAATGAGCCAGGTTCTGATCTCATTTGCTTCTGCAACCTTAATAGAATTTCTGTGGACTTGTACTCATGAACATGAGTACAAATCCTCTCTCATTTAATTTGCCCTACTGCATATTTGCTAAGTACTAACTGTGTATTTGGCTCAGTGCAGAATGCAGATGACAAAAAGACTGATGCACAACAGAAAGCTGTTACCTCCCAGATGCTGCTGCCTGGGCTGTTTGCACAGAGCACTGTAGTCATGGCAGTGTCTCCTCCCACAGTGCTCCTACACCAGCTCTGAAATGACTGAAGTAATCTTTTCTTTAAATACCTTGCTAACTTCTTGGTGTCTTACTGACTTGCTTCCAATAAGATTTATATGTCAACACAATGTTAATACAGTATTTAACAATTATCAACAGGAGCTTCACACACCTTTTCCTTAGAAGATACAAATAAACTCAACACCTGCTTCTAAAGCCCTATCATCAGTTTGAAGCAGACTCAGGTAATATGTTTTACCTTTATCAGTTACTATCACCTGCAGTAGCCCCTGGCACAGGACTGCCCTAAAATATGCTTTCCCTGGGAACCTTCCAGATTTCTCCAATTTCAATTTTCTCATGAGCCAGAGAGAGTTTGAATTTTGCAAAACAAGAAGTACAACAACAAAAACCAAGTGGATAAGAAATAGCCCAAATGACTTAATTTCTCTTAACTCAAAAAATACATGAGGCCCCTGACCTTTCCCACAGACAACTCCTTTCTCTGTGGCACAAACGTATTTTGAACAGTACTGTTAATGGAATTATTTGTTGCTACTGGGTAATGGTCTGCTGTGGAGAGATAATTGTTACAATAATAATAGCCAAAGCTGAGGTATTTATTGAGATAAACATTGAGGCAAAGCCAAGATGTTCATTTTCTAAGCACCAGACCTTAATGCAGACAAAACTTATAATATCATTAGCATTATTCCTAATGTGTTGGGGGTCTGAACATGCCCCATAACAAACTCTTGTTAACTCAGCAGTGTTAGAATTGGGCCTCAAATAAGACATGCACCCAGGCTGATCCAAGTGACAATGCTAGAGGGCACCTCCATTGGTTGTATCAGAGGCAATGATCAAGTGCTGCCCCGCTTGGCTGGTAGCCCAAGGAGGTGACGGAAGTGCTTCCTGCAGACCTGGCTGCTCACAGGTGAAGCATCAGGAAGAATAGATTTCTCCTTTGTTGGTTCAATGAGAAACTAAAACAAAACATTTTCTGATTCTTCAGCTTCGTTTGAGGTAATAAAATCATAGGAGATATGACCAGCCTGTCATCAGATCATTATTTTACAGTTTTCAAAACCAATTTTATAGATGCCTTATAATTCATGCATATAGTTGTCTCTAAGCATTGGTGAAGTACAGGCCCATACAAGCACCTGGGCAGCTTCAAGCAGAAGCAAAGCCTGATGCCATGTGGTAATGGAGAAGGACAGGCTCTGTGATACACCCGGGTGGTGTGTGCAGCTGCCCATGCCTGTTTGGGGCTCCTTCAGGCACAGGCTGATGCAGGTTTTCTTTTGTGCTCTTCTGTGGAGACTGAGAGCTGTGGCTGTGTTAGTTTGCAGGAGGGAATCCCTGCAGGTGACGTGTGCCCTTTGGTCCCCAGCTGTATCCACCCTGTACCTTACTGCAGTAATGAGCAGGGTCTCCGCCTTGCTGTTCACAGCAGTCACTGGTTTTGGCTTTGCCCTTGATAGGTGTGGAAAGCTGAACTGATTCCTTTTCACCATCCTGTCCTGGGTGTGTGAAGGTAATTAAACACCTTTCTCCCACTGATTGTGTTGGTCATCAGGTACCTAAATACATCCATGGACCTGAGCATAATTCTCTAAATGCACTTGAAGAGGGCAGCAGCATCCTTGAGTATTACATGATCAGAACTTGTTGGTTTCAGATTGACTGTAATGTTAATGTAGAAAATATCACATTATTATACAGAGCAGAAAGACAATGCAAACTTCTTACAAGATTATAACCCAGATCCTCCTTCCCCAACCAAACGTTAGGACCAATTATGTCTCTGACTTGATTTTGAAAGGTACTGAGCATCCAAGGTTGTCTATCAGCATCAGCTGAAGGAATCTGGGTCTCCATCCCTTTAGAGAAATTAGACCATTTCCAAACAATCCAGCCTCTCCTTATATATTAAAAAATCTAAAGAAAAAACCAATATAGTTCTTTATTTGGACTATGATGGATGACTCTGCTATATCTGTCATCAGCACTTTCTCTACCAAATCCAAATACATAATAGCATTGTCCTGAGAACTGCTGAACTGGTTCATGCTGCTCCTGTGGGATTAACTGTTGTGTAGCTGTGTAGTTCACTTCAGACTGTGCACCGCAGTGAGCTGCTGAATTTCACTTTCTGACTGTTTTGTGCGTTTTCTTCAGTAAACCAGGAACTGAGGGGACCATCAGCCCCAGGGCTTGCCCTTATGTGGCCAGAGTGTCCTCTCAGGACTGACCTGGAGGGTTTTGCCAGCCCAGCCCTGTGGGGTACAGCCAATCTTCCTGGGAGCTATGAATTCATCCTAATGGTTTTCAAGGTTCTTTACAATGTTTGCATATAAAAAGTTGGCAATCACAGAAATGCCAAGGGAACATAACGTGATTCATGCTTTTACAATTGCTATGAGGTAAGCTGACCTGATTACAGAACAGTGTATTTCTAGCTTTTACCTCAGTTTTTACAGACTCCCACAAGAGTTATAATTTTGGTTTTAGCTCTTTGCTGAAGAAGTCTTATCTGACAGGTAGGTATTAATTATTACTCCTTGTGTTTGATAATGTTAAAAGTCTCCAATAAGATCAGCAATAGTTACTACATAGTCATATACACAACAACTGTCTTAGACTAGCTGCAGTTGTCAAAGAAAACTGGGCGGAAGACCATGATGTACAAGCAAAAGCCTTGAGAGTTTACAAGCGTGAAATGATTCTCATGATTTTGTTATTAAACTACTTCCATAACTATCCATATATTGAAAGAATAAATTCACCATAAATATAGCATAAAAATAAAAGTTCTTTGGGAATTTCTGGTAATTACCTGAGTTTCAGGCCTTATGGCTGCTTGCACTGTGTTACATCTGGGGTCATCTCTGCCACTCATGCGTTTGACAATAGATGTTTTGTCACTTTTAACAGGCTTCCGTAGAAAGAAAGATGACATTATTATTGCCCAAGTCAGATTCCCTGTATTTATTGCTGAGGCAGTCAAAGCTCTTTAAGGATCTTACAATTTATAATTCACACAATGTCTTTCAGAAGTTAGCATTAATTTGTTTATTTGAGTAAATGCATTCACAAATCAAGACAAAGTTAGTTGGCTTTTGAGAAATCTCAGGATTGTTTTGCTATCAACTGCATCAATAAACTCCAGTAGATCTGAAAAGTAAAGCTGCAATTACTGGATTATTTGCTGCTGTAATATTAAATATTATGGTAATGAGGGATGAATTAAACATTGTATTGGAATGAGGAACCCCTGCCTTCTAGACTCAGAGTCACAGAGCCTTCAATTTGGTATTTAGTAGTTGGATATATATTAGGGCACTTACTTGTCTGACAACATTTTGCCTAATCCTTTCAGCTTCTATACACAAAAAAAATAGATGACAATCTTGCCCTCTGCTCCGGAGCTGCAGAGATGGAAAAACGAAGAGTAAAACCAGTTGCCATTTTGGTGTGACCAATGCGCTGTAACATAAACTGTTTTGATCTGTAAGAGTTATAAAAGCTGTGCTTCAAGTAGGACAAATGTGGAGATAACTTTTTCAGTCCTTCCTCAGACAACATTGATTTCTCTCATGGATAGCTGAAGCTGGTGAACAGCAGAAATAGCACACTAGCTGAAAGTCTCTGCAAGGGGCAGCACCCCATTTTTCTCTTTCAAAGGTTTGTAGAGTTAAAGGATATTTGCATATACTCATTGGCCCCTTCAGAGTATTTACTGTTCACACATACACCCTGTTCTTCCACTCAGCCTGCACAGTGTCCGTTGCAGTGGTGGTGGGCATTCCTGCTGTGATGTGTCCTCAGGGGTGGACCTTCTGTAGCAGTTCTCTTCTGGTGAAATACTAGGCAGCACATTTCTTTGTATTATTGTTAGAAAGTTAAGATCAAAT
This sequence comes from Pitta sordida, assembly GCA_013390025.1. Lineage (NCBI taxonomy): Eukaryota > Metazoa > Chordata > Aves > Passeriformes > Pittidae > Pitta > Pitta sordida. The sequence goes on along the minus strand of WEKX01022080.1, from coordinate 114,641 downwards.
GCAGTTGCAACAGAAAGTTCTGTGGTTTGCAGTGGTCTTCAGCTTATTGGAAAGTTCATTCTTCAGATTCAGACTCCAAAGGAAGTTCTAACTTCTGCCCAAAATAGTTTTTTCTTATCATAGTGAGTTCTGTACCTCGGGGGACTGTGTCTGAGAGCGCTGAGGCTGATCATAGTCTTCACTTTGCAAGTTTCTGTTGTCATTTGTAGTGACCACGAATGATCTCAGAGGTAAAGAGCCTCAATTATGTTTGAAATGCCATGGATGACCAGGGCAGAGTAGGGGACAGGTCAGATGCATTCATGGCCACCTATGTTTTTCTACAATCTTCTGTAATACCTGGACTTTGGTATCATGACATGTGGGGTGAAGATCACCTCCCCAAACCCCAGTCATGGGAAGTGTCAGGTGGAATATTCTCACAGGGAAGGTGCTCCCTGCAGAAGCTGCTCTGTGTGAATATTGTCAGTCAGGAGTCCAGAGCTGGTGCCAGATCACAGACTTAGCCAGTAGTGCATTCGTACTGTGTTGCACAGTGCCTACAAACTTCAAAAAATATTTTCCTCCATTTATCAGAAACCTCTCTTTTACTGCAAGCCAACTTCAGAAATATTTTCTCATACACACAGAGGCTTCTCGTGTCACAGCTGAGGTCAATAGACATTTTGATGATTATTTTAATAAGTGTGTGTTCTAGCACCCTTTGCATATGCTATTGCGCTGCTTCTTCATCAAGACATGAACACATTGTTTGCTGGATTTGAAAAAAGTGCACTAATTATGTGAAACACTGAGCCCAGCCCAAACATCAAAAGGATTTGTGGGTGCTCATCTTCCCACTGGAGGTTTGCTTGACGAAAGCAGTGGTCTGGGCTGTACTATACATGACCATAGTCTTCACCCGTAACTTCTGCTGGTTTGTGTATATGTAACAGATCTGAAATAATTACAATTCCCATAGTTCTTTCACACATTCCTAATTGTGAAATACATGCTTCCATTAAAAAACCTCAGTTCATATTGGAATTGTTTTCATTACTCGCATGTTTTGCTCTGGTGATCATTGAATGAGGAAGATGTTTCAGTTCAAAAGAGGGAATGGAAAGGACAGATCAGAAATTACAAGAGTTGAAGGAAAACAAAGGACTGTCAAGTTTTTGTCTTCAAGCAGAAGGTAACCAATTAATAATTACTAGAAGAATTCGTAATAGATTTGAATGAACTTTCACAATCTTGAAAATTCACCAAGTAGGGGGTCACTCTCCATTTATATTGAATTTAAGCCTACTGACAGTAGTGGCTGTGTTTCTCACTTGCCTGTTGTGAAAATTTTTTCCTTGGGTCTCTTAGAGATTAAAAAAAAAATGCAAAATTATTTAATCAACAAAAGTGACTCCAAAGTGATGCTGAGGTATGGCAAGATCTCAAGACTCCCCTCCACCTCATGTTTGAGCATATTCTCCTGAGTTGCTGCTGAAGCTTTGAAGGGAATAGGAGGCTGAAATGAAGGGACTGTTTCATTTTAGAAAACACATCTTGTTGTACATAGTGCTCTGCATTGTTGACACTCTTTAAGCACTACTGGGGGCAGTGATTTGGACCCATTCGTCTCTCTTCAAATTAAAATATTGGTTGCATTAGGTGGTGAATTATTCTAAACAACATCAGTTGGTGAAAATGACAACATTCCAGAAGGCTTATTTAAAATATAATGTATTGTGTAATTCTTTTCATTTGTCTGTTGCACAATCTATTTGCTGATACTTGTTTCTATCCCTCCCTCTCTCTCCCCTAGGCTATCAAACAAAGCTGCCCAACCTTACAGTCATCCATCATCCTTGAGTTATTAAGAGAATAGCTGCAGAACATTTACAAGTGGATGGGATAGATTGCTGGCTGCTTTTCAAGAACACAGTCAGTGCTACAAAAACTATGCAAGATGGCAAATTTTCCAATGTTCCCTGTTCCTTGCTTTGCTATGACCTGCTAGAAGAATGGCTTCTTGCATTTATGATAACTAATCTAGGTTGATTCTAACACTGTTAATCCTTCATATCTAGTACCAGACTATACATTTTTCTGAGTAAAATATTTCTTTTTTCAGTAACTATTTCTTAAAATGGCTTTGGGATACACTGGAGGGAAAGAAGGGGTCAAGATAAGTGCCGACATCTGAGGACTAGTGTTGTACCACTGCTCAAGGTTAGGCTTAAAAAAATCAACACATGAAAGTAGAGGTTAAGAGATTGCAAGTGTCTCACATGAGAAGTGCAACAAAATGAAGGTAAAATAGATTGTAACTGCATGACTTTCTAAGTGATTAAAAGAGAGTTTGAGATGGAGTTGCCATGTAATAATCTTAGAATCTGATCAGAGATTGAGGGTGTGCACAAAGATGTCTATGTTCGTGCAGTAGGAGAATTTCCTGACTAGCCAGCATTGCTGTAATTAAGCAGATCTATTGGAAGACCAAAACATGTTATGCTGCACAGTGACTTTGCAGCAACCAATATTTCAGCAACTACTAAAAGTCTGCTTTGCTGGCTTAGATACTTGCAAATGCAGAACACACACACAGAATATTCCGAGTTGGAAGGGACCCACAAGGATTATTGAGTCCAACTCCCAAGTGAATGCCCATGCAGGGATTGAACCCACAACCCTGCTGCCATGAACACCATGTTTTATCCATCTGAGGCAATTTCAGGGTCATGTCATCTTTTTTTTTTTTTTTTTAAATAACCTAACTTCCCATCCCATCATCCCATTATCTAGACCATGTCACTGAGTTCCTCATCCAGTCTTTTCTTAAACACCTCCAGGGATGGCGACTCCACCACCTCCCTGGGCACCAGACCATTCCACTGAGGGATCCCTCTCTCAGTGAAAAAGCTCTTCCTAAATCAGCAAACAGTTAAGAAGTTGCTCCCAAGAGGGAGCAGTCAGCAGTCAGGAGCTGTCGCTGGGCACAGGAGAATGGGAATAGAGGTTCTGGAGTCCAGAGGAGCAGTCATCAGACAAAATCAAATAGACAGCTCTTCTGTTGTGAGGCCTTTTTCTGTACCTTGCCTTTGTTCTGAGTTGCCTTAGCAAGGTGGTTTGCTGATGGATACAACTATGCTCATGGAGGCAGAACTGAAGATGAGTCAGGACCATGAGATAATCCTGGCTGACCACAGGGAACTGAAGCCTGAGAGAGTCCTGGGGCTCTGTGGCAAGAGACATGGAACCTGGGAGCCTGGCATTAGGAGAGGGAGCATCTGAGGGGATTAGGAACGTAATTTACACAATTATAATTACAAAATTTGTGAACTTGCATTTTTAAATTCTTCTTTTCTCTGCCAGTTCAGAAATTGGCTACAAACCTATGTTTACAGTCCCCAGTAAATGTGGCATGTGAAAGAGCATTTTGCTTGAGGAAAAGGAGCATAGTTACTCTACTAAAACATGACTAATTTTCAGCAGCTCCACACTGTGCGTTGCCACTCAATAACAACAGTGCTTGGTGACTCCACCCTGCTTGCACGATAATTGGCTGCTTTTACCACTCTGCTTCACATTGCGAAGATCCTCAGCACAGCAGCCACAGCACAAAATAGTGTTAGCAAGTGTATGCCAAAGTTCTTTGTGAAGTAATATCACAAACTAAGCCACAATTACATGAAACACAGAGGATGAATTTCAGTGATAAATTCCACACAGGAGAGAAGCTGAATGAAAACGGATGGTTTTCCTCCCCATAGCTGCACTGCTCTCCTCTTTTGTCATTTCATTTCTGACTTTTCTTCCTCCTGTATGTTGCTGTGATGTACATCACACCTGATAACACCCAGCCTTAGCAACCCACTGCCTTGCCTTCTGGCTCTCTTCCCTGTCTTTCACTCTGTGACATATATTTTTGTCCAGACACTCCATTTCATTAATTAAGTTTTCTTCTGTTCTCCCTCCCTCCCTCCTGATGTGGCCTTCATCTCCAGCTCAACACTTTATAGCAAAATCCTTGATTATCAACATGATATTCATCAAGTACTTTTGCTCTTGTTAAAATCTCCTCCAGCACTGGCCTTATCGTTTACTCTACTATTTGGCTCTTCCCAAATCATACATTCCCTCAGACCTTTCTTTCTCTTGATCTACCTCTCAGCTGTTGTCTTTGAGCTTCTGTGTTGCACTGACACCCTGAATGCTGGCTGTAACCTTGATCTATTATAGTCTGAAGTGTCCAGAAGAAGCACTGAATGTTCATGGAAGTTCAGCTTGATTTTAGAGACAATTTCCACTCTGCTGCTAGCGCATCTGATTCAAATTAAAATCAAGTACCAGTTATCTACTTTCAAATATCTCTTATCTATTTTGATTTATCCCTAAGGAAAACAATCCTGCCTTTTTTCCTTACAATACTTGGGAAGTAAACCTATTACATTGATTTTTCTGCTCACTCAAATGAAGTGCCCCAGAAATCCAAGAAAAATCCCCTCCTTTTAACCCTCCTAGGTTAGCACCGTCCCAGGGACCAGCTTCCTAGACTTCACGTCTTCCCTTGCACTCTTCCCTTGTCAGCTTCTTTGTCAATCAGCTTCATGCTATTATCTCCCATGCTGCAACCAGTGGCCAGTCCCCTTTTAAAGTTTATAAAACTCCTAGCTTCCAAATGATTCCTTGTGCTTCTACATGACATATCTCATGAGTTATTTGAGGTAATGAGTTTAAGATAAATCTCTAAGCCATAAAGAGGACAATATGACTTGCTGCTGGGTTGTTTTTCTCTGTGTACAGAATTCTTTGGAGCATTGATTTCCAAGATGATGTGTGTTTGGGATTTTTTTGCATTGTCTTATAGACTAGAGCAGTCCCTTTCCATGCCAAACCAGGACTGGTTGCTAGAATTTCCTACAGATTGACCATTGTCATAAAATAAATGCATCTGGCCTCTGTAAGAAACAGAGTAGATCATTACTGAAAGCAAAAACTGTCATTAACATTTTGGCTCGAATTAAAAATCCTCTTGTGTGAAAACAAAGTTCTAATTATTTTCCCCCCTTGTTTTCAAGGTGAATTTAACTCTGTTAGAGGGAACAAAACTGAAAACATGAGGCAAGAATGAGCTGGTACTTTTTCTGAGAGTGCAAAACCCATCTTGCTGTCTGTTGTTGGAGGACACAATCCATTCTCAACCAGTTGGTTTATACAGGCCACCATCAGAGCTGTAAGCTCACAATGACTTACTGTCACTATCAAAATAAGTGTATTAGAATCACAAAACTCTTGAACATACAAACATAAAACTTGATTTGCTGTCATCAGTTCCCTGATGTGCCTGATGCTGGCAGAACAGGTCTTTAAAACTGTAGACTAGCTGCTCAGGTAGTGTAGCTCAGCATAGGATGTTATGAAGTGGAAAAACATTGGTACTGGTTAAAGGTTGTTTTAAAGAAATCAGTGAGTAACTACATGTTTAACACACCCACTGGGATGAATATAAAACAAGAGTCTAACTTGCAGAGAAGAAGATTTAAATTATACATGAAAAAAAGGATATTTAGTGGCTAAGCAGCAGGCAGGCTCTGTTGTAAATCTCCTTCATTGGAGGTTTGTAAGAGCTGATTAGATCAACATCTGTCACACATGGATGGATTCTGCTGCAGTGGAGAGGCTGGACTGCACTGGAGATCTCTTCAGCCTTTGAACAGCATAAAAAAATGGACCTCAGCATTGAAACAGTTATGGGATTAGCAAAACAGCTTTGGCTCCTTGCTTCGTGTTCAGGATAGGCCAGAAGATTTGCAGATTGGTTCAGTCCCATGTGTTAACCCCTGTGTTACTCAGCCAAAGTTTCTCAGCCTGCACTTGATTTCTGAGCACAGTTAAGAGAGGAGACAGGCAGTGCATGTACATAATTCTAACAAATTCACTCCAACAAACTCACCCTAAATTAACCTAGTAAAATTTAATATTCCTTCTCATGCTAAAATGAGCTATAACTGCCATCTAACTTCATAGTTATACTATATAAGTATCTAGTTATGACTTTATAGCTATAAAATATGTACTTATAAAATTGTATACGGTAGTTACTTATTAAGTAGCTTTAACAGCTATGTGAGGGGTTTTGTCAATAAAGTCAAAGTAATTGAAACCCTTCCATTTGCTTCAATGGAAAATGTCTTTGAATTAAAGGGAGAATATTTAGTGTATTTTGACAATTAGTTGTGGGCACAGCAGAACCGTAGTGGTAATATACACTGGAATTCATAGTGTACGCTTTTCCAATGTAATTTGCTAGTCATGTTACAGAGATTAAAAAAAAGTGGTTTTCCATCTTAGTCTGCCATTCAATATTTGTTCTAAGAAGTTATGAGTGTTTTAGTAGTGCATGAGGTAGATTTTAGGGGTGTTTCTTCTGTGGGATTCTCTGCACTGGCTTGGCCACTCTCCTGCTTTGTGTGCAGTTTAAAGATCGATATGAGGAGAGGGACAGGAAAATTGTGGTTTGAGAAAAGCATTGTAATTTCTCCAGATCTTTGTGTTGTTCAGACCACTTGAGTGGAACTTTTTTGAGGCAGGAAAATGCTTTACCACCTAGCACAGTTAAATCTGAGACCAAGCTTGTGCAAGGATTCTTCTCAAGTGATGCTTTCAGGATGGATTGTGCAGGCTTCTGCAGCCTCAGGGGCACTTCCTAAGACTAAGCCCCAAGGCCTGGCACTAGAGGGATGTGGACACCACACTGTTAGCAAGAAAAAGAGAGGACTAGATCCCTTGTGAAGTTTAAGGGGAAGTTTCCCCCTGATCTAGTGATCAAGGCCAGGTACAAGTACCAACACCAGCATTACATCAATCCGTTTGTGTGTTGTATGATAACCATAAGGAGCCCAATGAGTGGAAAATACTGCCCATCATAAACACACAGAAAACATAATGTAGCTTCCCAGGTTAATAGGAAAGCACTTGAGACTTTGGTCTATCTGTAGTTTTAAAATTTGTCTCATTGGTAGTTGACCCTGATGCTTGTCTACGAGATGGTTATGCTACCAACGGTGCACCAGGGTAGTTAACTTGCTGGTGCTTGGGACCATTATTCTACTGTACAGCAGAGACAACTGGGGATTAGTAGCACTTACTGGTTTAGGAGGAATGTCGCACATGCACAGCTCCACTCCTTTCAGAGCCAGTTCCAGTCTGGCAGAGGAATCTCTGCAGCTATGTTGCACGCTTTGAGGACAAAATTAGTCAGCATACCTAAACTGAGCTCACCAGCTTTAAATAGGGCAATCCTGTTCCTCCCTCCTTCCTCTTCACCTGCTTTCCCAATTTTCCCTACCCTCTTCTTTTTCACCCTGGTAATAATAAAGCCTTTATCTTAAGGAGCCATGCTGGACTCCAGCTGACTACTTGCAGAGCCCCCTGTTACTTCCCCGGTACCAGGACTGCAGAGCAGCTACAATAGTGTCTGGCTTCACAGGCATTAAGCCTAAAATGGTAACTCCAGCCAGATCACGGAGCACCGAAGAGAAAAACATGACTTGCTCTGTAGTGGAATAAGTAGGCTTGTTATCTCTGGCTACATGCCAAGGTTGCTAGTGCTGTGTTGTCTCTGGGTAACCCTATCTGGATGTCCCTGTGTCACCCTCTCCAGTACCTGTATGATATGGTTCCTGCCATTGTCTGGAGTGTTCCAGCTCTTCTGTTTCATCCTACAATTTCTCTGAATTGTGCCGCTTCTCACTAATGGATAATGTGCCATTTCAAAAGAGGAAAACTCGATCTTTACTCTGTCCTTTTAACTTCTAGTTGGAGTCTCACAGGGTAGAGTACAGTAGATTGTAATCTCTTGACCTTCAATAGTGAAAAAGTACTACTATTCATGGTACATTTTGTATCATGAAGAGCTCATGACTGAAGAAGAACAGGAGAAGCACATAGAGATTCAGGATATTTTTAAAAATGCGACTCCAAAATAAGAAACTGTAAAGAAGGAGTCTGTGTGTGAATCTTATTTAAATAAATTTGTTTTCTGAAATTTTCAGTTTTTCAAGTCAAAATATTTCCAAAGCGGTATGAGCTTTGCCAAGAAGAGGGGCAGACAAAGTAATTGAAGAAGTAGGCACAAATCATGCTGTATGGCAAGGGGATTAGGTGATTTCCTAGACTAAGATTCTGACTCATTCCCTGCTTTGCTGTAATCCAAGTGTCAAGGAGGGAAGGATTTGTGAGTCCCACAAAAGAAACTGGGATGGGGACATTGGAAGACCCCTGCCATGTATGCCTTCTCAAAATGGAAAAGCAAGAGGCTTCATTTGCAAATTGGTGTCTTACTTCACTCTTGACAAAAGAAGAATTGGAAAGACATTATTTTAATCTCTGAAGAACAAAATCAAAAATCATTTTAATACTTAAATATGATCACAAACAACTTAAGTCATGCTTTTGATCCATGCTACTTTGTCATGGGATTGCAGTACTGCTCTGTTGGAACGAGAGCATCTGGAAATGGAGAAAGAGAAATGACAGCACATAGTGTGTGCAGCAGAAGGCAAAAGCTAAGCTGGTAGACATAGTCTGGGCTCAGAAAGATGGATGAGCTTGGATTTTTTAATCTGTCTAGACCTGAAGTTATTTCTACTAGTGTGGGGAATCTGTCAGCTTGTTGAGGTCTCTCTAAAGCAGTCTGTGGGCCTTTGGGGCTACTTTACCAGTTGGAGTGCCAGGGCTGCCTCTGGTCACACAACCAGAGTGTGCCTGGGAAGTACCAGTCCTGCTGTGCACATGCAGATCAGATCTGCAGGGCAGCTGTATGGAGAGAAAATGGCCACTGGAAATGGACATCCTGGGCAGAAGGGCACCTTATCAGGCCTGAAAGGACAGAAGGCGAGAGGGTTTAGTAGAAGAGGGAATAAATAGATTACAGAGCATTTGAGATGGTGGCATGATGGCCAAAAGGTGTTCCAAGCAGATCACGGGATGGGAGCATGAAAGTCCAAAGAACTTTTAGGTGTGTAAACTCACTGTGTCACAGGGCCTGAGGTTTAGAATGGCACACTGAATGGTCACCTATCTCCAAAGCAACAATCCAAGAAGATTGTGCAACTGCTCACAAAGGTTGGGGCTATCTATGCTCCTGCTGCCTGAACAAGGGAGGTTCTGACATGCCCTGGGCACCTCTAGCTCTGCTTTGCTGCTTGGCCAGAAGGACCACAGCCCTCATGACTCTGTGTCTGGGTGCTGGGAAGGGCAGGATACAGGAAGCTGGCAGCTCTCAGCCCCACTCCCTCAGGACCTACTCCAGTGCCTGTTCCCAGAGTACACCGAATGCCCACGAATGGCATTTGGCTGCCTGCAGAGTTCAGCAAGGGGCAGTGTGACTGCAGTGTGAGGGCTACGGCAGAGCTGAGAAGGAAATAAAGCTTGCCATATTGTAGAGAGATGGTTAGAATCTAAAGGGCACTGGCCCTTTAAGAAACTGCACAACACAGGCTCAAAACTTTCAGATAGTTCATAAATATGTCCTTGAACAACAGAAATAGAAGATGTTTTGGACAAGAGAAAACAACAGGTGTTTTGCTAGTAACTGAAAAGGCAGGAAAATTGCTTGGCAAGGATGAGTTAGCAAAAGTGTGCTATATATTATCTGCTTGAACCCTGAATAAAGGAGTCTTAGCTGTTAACCCATATTGGGTCGTCACTTTGATCTCCGAAGTTCTGGCTTTCTCCCAACACCATATCTCCGTCTTCATGGCTCTTTCTCCATCTGAGCTCATGTGAAAGTCCAGAACCAGATGTGAACCATTCTTAGAAGGAGATGTGATCTTTTCACCATAGGCCTAGGCTCCTTCATGTCCCTGATCCTTTCTTCAGATTCATTTTTTCTCAGAGGCTGTCTTGGACTTGTTTGGACCCACTTGGGTCACTAAGGATAGCCATGCCTTGGGCAAGTGCTTTAGATAGAAAGGTATCATATAGTACTTGGGTACTGGTATCACCACTGTCATGAGTTTTAAAAGCAGCTGCAATCCTTTTTTTTTTTTTGCCTTTTTGAGAAAATATTTACAGGATTTTCTTTGGGAGAGACTTGTTGGAGGGGAGTTCCAAATAAACAAATATTCCTGAATGCATTTATCCATGAGCATCCCAGACTCTCAACAAGGATTCACAGAACCATAGGATAATGTAGGTCAGAAGAGACTGCTAGGTGTCATCCACTCCAACCTCTTCCTCAAACTATGATCAAGTTTCTCAGGGCCATGTGAAGCTGACTTTTGAATATCTGCAAGAATTGAGACTCCACAACCTCACTGGGTGACCTCTTCCATTGTTGGATTAGCCCCACTGTGAACATTCTTCTCCTCATATCTGGACAAAATTTCCTTTGCTGCAACTTGTGATGATTGCCATTGTCCTTCCACTGTGCACTTCTGAGGAAAGTCTGGCAGTGCCCTACCTTAGGTAGCTGATGGTAGGAATTAGATGGCTCCTTCCCGGGGTTTTGCACTGGCGTAGTTCCTATGCTCAGCATTGCCATTCAGAGGTGCCGAACTCTCTCCGCACACTGCGGTTTGCCAGCTAGCACAGCATCTGGCTGTTGATCTCATGTGCTGCATTTGGCACTGTTGTGGGCTAATTACATCAGATGCCACTGAATTTTCATCTATGGTCTCTGTTCCCTCTCGGTTTCCCCAATTCCTGTTTAAATTTGCAACATTGCATGAGTAAAAGACTCATGTGTGGCCAGCTATTATTTTTTATTGAAAGAAGCAGATGGTGTGGAAAAAATTAAAAATCATCCTCAACACCATAATTGTTTCCAAATATGAGCAGACACTCAGGAATGAATGTATAGGAAAAGAGAATCTGCTAATTATGTTATCACTTTATACAACTAAACCATTTCTTTTATGCTTTGTTTGCACTGAGATATCACTCCTTTGCAGGTAGCAGCCGTACACCTGCTGTGTAATCTATAAAGATTACAGAAGAAACACAGAAGCTGCAATGTGGAAAAGAAGTTTTTCCTATTAAGTAAAGATACATAAGATGTGATGAACATTTTCTGTCTATGATCCCTGCAGAGATTCCTCATCAAATGTGGTGTAAATGTGATCAGTCAGCTCCAGTGCCTCTGAATGGATGACCTGCTCATTTAGTAAATTGACTGTGGTTTCAGGAGTGCCTCAGCTGGCTGGTATAAGGCTGGAACTGGTCCAGAAAAGTCTTGAGCTTACAAGCTCCAGTAAACTCCTGTCTGCTCTTTGTGGACACAAAAGTGGTGTTATATCTGGGCACTTATCAAGGGCTGACTGTACTGCTCGGGACTAGCCAAGGCAAGGGTTCCTCAGCCTCCTGATTCTGGGCTGGGAAGACCTGCAGTGTTTTTGGCTGCCTTTGAACCTGTCACTTTATGCATTTACACACTGCTGTGTTTGAGCTAGTAATCCCTTTGCATTAAACTACTGTAGTCCTTTTCCATTAAACTTCCCATTAAAGTAATTCATTGTTGTAGATCCCTGTGACATGAGTAGTGTAAAGTTGACTGCATGGGCTTTTCCTTTTTGCCTCCTAAGCTTTATCCCTTAAAATAAGATGGAAGACAGAAGAAAATCTCAGAGAATATGCCTCTGTTAAATGGGGAACTGGGCCTTCATGAAAGTAGTAGGAAATAATTCACTTAAAAATAGCGGAGCTGGTCATGACAGGAGGAATTTTAGAGTGGGAGCCTACCATGATAGTGGACTTTCCTATCAGACACATCTCATGGGGACTGGAACAGAAGCTGGCATATCTCACATCTCTGCTACCATGGAGTTTTCCAGCTCTCCCATGTCTCAGCAGAGCTTTGCCTACTGCAGAATGTTCAACCACCTCCTCTCCTCCCTTTCACTGCAAGGTTAAAAGCCCATTTCTCAGCCAGGTGAGTCTGCCAATGCTCACTCCCAAGTGATTTTTATTGCCAGTTTCTGATACTTTGAATAATAAGATATATTTGGTATGATATTAAAAAGAAAGTGAAAATCAGGAAGAAACAGAGATTACAAGGAATGTAAAAACTACAACACCATAAAAACATACCTCCTATACACACAGCTGGGGGTTACAAACTAGTGGTGAAAGCAAGACAATACAGTCTTCATGACAGCAAATCCATCAATTATGTTAACTGCTTCTGCCTGGTTTTTTCCTCTCTCTTACATGGGTTAGCTTGCTAGTAGTTGCTTTAATAGTTTTCTGCAGAATTTATGAATAGGGATTAAAGCCCAGAGTATAGGCATGAGACATTGCCTTGCTTCTTGTGGTATCCAGTGGCTTCTCTATACTTACACTGTTTGCAAGACCAGGTCAAACTTAGAATATACACAAGCACTTGACAGCAATCTTTACTTCAGACTCTCTGTCTGAGATGATTCAGCACTAAAAGATGCAGTCTCTAATACTACCTTTTTCTTCTTGAGCCAGAATTTTATAATTCCTTAAAGAAACCCAACCCCATATTAATATACAACACACAATTAAAAATGTTCTTACCTGGAGTACCATGCCCCAATGCATGTATAATGTTAAATTAGCCTTTGTGGTGCTTAGAGCTGTTGCTTGGGCCTGTGTGTGTGGTTCCCTGGAGACATCAGCTCTGGCATTAGAAACAGCACTGCTCCAGTACAAGATCTAACAACAGAACCTACTGGCACTCCTCTGTGTCCCTGATGAACTCATGCAGGTGAACCAGAATCCTAAAGACTACTGCCAAACATTCTCAGTAACTCCACAGATTGGCTATGCACATTCACTTGTTGATCCAGAGAACTTCCTAGGAAAACTATCTCAGGAAAATGAGAATAAAATATAGAATAGGAAAAGACCTTTTTGGCAAGAAGAGCAAAATGTGCCTTTGTTTCAGAGAATCAATTTTTAACATGGTATTTGCACAAGTTATTCTGCTATTCTTTTCTAAATTAGACTGTTACCTGTGCGGCTTCCTGTACCAGCACAGTTGTTTTCTCAGGAAACAAGTTGGGTGCTGAATACAATTCAAATATCAGTTTGAGAAAACAAAGACTCTTAAAAAAATGCTGAATGTACAAAGTAACATGTTGTAAGACCACATTCTTTCTAAGGGTAACATCTAGGCTGCTGATGACACATGGGGTTAGGAAAATAATCAGCTACATCTCTAAACAATGTTCCCTTTTTCTGCATTTGTGTAATTCTTTTGAGCCTACATATAAAGACAGTATTTAATTCTTAAATATAGAAGATCATCTTCTTTCACTTCGCTTTTTAAGTCAAAAAGCCAAGAGACCATGGCTTTGTTTTATACTTTGCTATAGGACAAGGAGGTATTTGTGGACATGACTGTCAAGAGGGAAGTTTAGTTTCAAGTAATTTATGTTGGAAGTTGTGGTGAAACATCCCCAGATGCTTTCTTCATGTACTGACCCCTACCATTTCAAAAACAGTATACCTTGAGCCAAAACGCTAGGGTACCTGTTAAAGCAATAATATCTACTCTTTTACCTGGACTTCCTTGAAAACAGTGGGAAATTCTGAATATGTTCTCAAGGGTTAATTTAGTATCTCTATGGGGACTCCTCCTTAAGCATTTTTTTCAAGATCTGAGTGATGATCTAGCTACTCTTAGTGGCACTGAAGAACCTTCTCTTATCTAATAATATGAGATTTAACAAGTCCAAGTGCCGGGTTCTTCACTTTGGACATAACAACCCCATGCACCGCTATCGACTGGGGGATGAGTGGCTGGACAGTGGTGAAATGGAGAGGGATTTAGGAGTAATGGTTGACAGAAAACTTAATATGAGCCAGCAGTGTGCCTAAGTTGCTCAGAGAGCCAATGGCATCCTGGCCTGTATCAGGAACAGGGTGGTCAGCAGGACTAGGATGGTTGTTCTTCCCCTGTACTCAACACTGGTCAGACACATCTTGAGTACTGTGTGCAGTTCTGGGCTCCCCAGTTTAAGAAGGATGTTGAACTGCTCAAGAGGGTCCAGAGAAGGGCGACAAGGATGGTGAAAGGACTGGAGGACAAGCCCTATGGGGAGTGACTGCGGCAGCTGGGGTTGTTCAGTCTGGAGAAGAGGAGGCTCAGAGGTGACCTCATTGCTGTTTACAACTACCTGAGGGGAGGTTGCAGTCAGGTGGGTGTGAATCTCTTCTCTCCAGCTGCCAGCACCAGAACAAGAGGACATGACCTCAAGCTACGCCAGGGGAGGTTTAGACTGGATGTTAGGAAGAGCTTTTTGATAGAGAGAGTGATCTCTCATTGGAATGGTCTGCCCAGGGAGGTGCTGGAGTCACCATCCCTGAAGGTGTTTTAGAAAAGACTGGATGAGGAACTCAGTGACATGGTCTAGGTGTTGGGAGGTTCGGATGGATGGAGCGTGATGCCTGTGGTTCCACAGTTGTGGGTTCGATCCCTATGTGGGCGCTTGCTTGGGAGTTGGACTAGATGACCCTTGGGGTCCCTTCCAACTTGGAATAACTTGTGAACCTCCCTCCTCAAATATTTAGATTGTTGCCAAATTCTATTTTGTGTTCACTGAGTGCATTACTCCTCCAATTTCCTTATTGTGACACATAGCATGTGCTAATGTACCTAGCCTGTTCCCTTGAATTCAGACAGGAAATCTGCCCTCCTTTTCTCTCAGTGGCTTTTGCCTCCACTGCAGAGGTGCTGTAGCTGCTCAGAAGCAGTTGCTTAGCTGCCATAAATTAGAGGTAGGTGTAATAGGGGAAATTGAAAGGGATCCTGGTTTCCTCCAAACATGAGTGGTGAAGGAGCTTCATGTGCAGCTGAGCTACCCCTGCAGCCAGAGGAATAACTGTCAAGAGAAACCTCAGACAGAAAGGTGGGAGTGGAAAGCAGTAATGCTGTCCCAAACAAAGCCATCATCACTAATGAGTTAGATGTGTTTAATGGTGGTCATTTAAAAAAAAAAAAAGTAAAATACTGGGTGTTCAGAGGCAATAAGGATGAGAAGTATGAAAAAATGGTGCAGAAGTTCAGGGAAGAGTGTTACTGCTCGTGTGTTACTGCTCGTGTGGAAGCTGGAACTAAAGCTCCAGTTAGAAATGGAAAGGTGGTTTTGAAACTGTTTTATAAGACCTTAAAAGGAACCACTTAATGTAGTAGGGTTTTTCAGCTTGTGAAAAATCTTGCACACTCAAGGTATTAGTTTTCTGCTTTTAAATTCTTCTTTTTCCAGTAAGTACAAGAAGGTAATTGCAGACAGGTTACAATTTTCTTCCCTCTCACAGAGAGCAAACACGTACATCTTTATTTCACTCTCTGTAACTTTTTTTAAACCTTCTCAGGTTTGTAAAAATGTAAG
The DNA here is from genome assembly GCA_013390025.1 of Pitta sordida. Taxonomy (NCBI): domain Eukaryota; kingdom Metazoa; phylum Chordata; class Aves; order Passeriformes; family Pittidae; genus Pitta; species Pitta sordida. The sequence goes on along the minus strand of WEKX01022080.1, from coordinate 99,306 downwards.
TGGCAGAAATGAAGATGAAATAGATAGATGTTACTCTGTCGTTACTCAGAACTTTTCCTGTTACCTTAGTAATGCTTCCAAAGATGTGGAAGCTTTCAGAGATTGCAGAATGGCAAAGCCAGGTGAGAAGAGAGAGAAAGAAAAATGGGAGGGAAAGAGCCCAACAAAACAAACAAACAAACATACAAACCAACAACAACAACGAAAAAACCTACTTACAGAATCACAGAATATTCTGAGTTGGAAGGGACCCACAAGGATCATCGAGTCCAACTCTTAACACTGTCTCCCTGGCGGGAATTGAACCCGGGTCTCCCACATGACAGGTGGGGACACTTACCACTGTAAGTGGATTTCTGACAAAGAAAAACTTCTTTTAACATGCNCTTCAGTGACTTGGAAAGGTGAGGATTAGTTTTTATTGTCTGGGTTTTTTTTAAATTTTGCATCTAAGTTCTCTGTTTACTCACTGAGACTTTTACGGGTAAACTGTGAATTTTTGACAACATCTAAGATGGCCATATGCTGCATTAACAAGGTATGGTGTGAACTAACTAAAGTATCTGAAGTAGTATTTGGAACATCTCATGCATTTACATTTCCAAAAATGACATATTAACCCATGGATCAACACAGTACATTTTATCAGTCAGTGCCACTGCCGTATTAGCAGTCCCATTGCCTTCAGAAAGCTTTGGATCACTCTAAATATTCACTTTACTATGGAATTTAAACGTAGCTGAAAACAAGGCAGGGAGGGGGAAAAACACCCAAACCCCCCTTCAACATATGGAGAAAAACCAGAAACGAATCCCAGTTACAATCAAGTGCCTATTTTCATCCTCGCCTTTCCTTGTTGTTCTCACCTTGTCTGGCAATGAAACAGCCTTGGCAATGATGCAAAGTTTTACTTCTGACTTTTGAAGCCAGTCTAGTGTTCTGTCTAACAAGATAACATCCAAGACTCATGTACTTCCTGAGAATTTGTGAATTTGAATATGAGAGAGTCAATAGCCTGAGAAAGCCTGGGCTGTTAGTGAGTCAGGAGCCTCTTTCTCAATACTTCCAGTCTGACCTGAAATGGATGGGACCAGAAATTGCAGAGAAAAGCCTACTCCTAAGGAATTTGTAGAGAGAATTTGCAAATGGAGCTTAACTTAGAGAGGAATACTGGAAAAAGGTCCTTTGTTGTGCATGCTTTATGCTACAAGCCTTTTAGATATGTCTGTTATAATTTNTCTAATACCCGTACAGCGACCAAGAGCACACGGTACAAACCTTTTAGATATGTCTGTTATAACTACAGATATTGCTGCTGCTATTCCTTGTGACCTCCTTGTATTACTTTACTTCAAAACAATCACACCCTTTCTTGCATTTGGTATTCTTCTCTGTCTTGAGACTTTTCTGTCCTATTCTTGTTCTTGTTCCTTCTGGCAGCCAGTAGAGCTTTGCATTGGCCTGAGGAGGAGATACTACTGCTCCTTACCAAGAAGCCCTGGCCTCACACAACCTAGAATGCCATGGCATTAGCCAACACTCCCCAAGTGATTTAATATCAGCTGAACAGCTTTTTCTTAAACAGTCCTGGTATTCTGGAAATCTTCACACTCAGCCTTTATCTCACCAAAATTTGCCAAAGAACTAGTGTCCTCTATACTGCCTAAACTCAAGCCCTGAGGAATTTATTACCTGCACATATGTGAAGCACTTCTCATCTTCTTGTGATGAGATAGTATTTGTACCTGGTACCACTTATTCACCTCTATTGTGAAGTTCAATTTTATGAATTCCTGGGATAATTCCCACTTGACTGTTGGGAGAAATGTCTGTGAAAAGAAAGAAGAAAAAAAATTTTTAAAAATTGCAATTATCTATGAAAAGAGAGCTTTTTGGTCTGGCAGCAGTAGGAGATATTCCTGTTTTTCAAACAATGAAGAACGGAGTCTCTGGAGATTGGCAGTGGCCTCAGGCAAAGTCCATTTACCATTGACTGTAACACTGTACCTAAGGTGAAGCTTTTAAGGAAGGCACCTACAGCACAATACCTGAAACAGCTCACTGGAAGCCTGGGGTTGGTGGCTGGACCTAAAATTCAATGGAGAGTCTGAACAGGAACAGCTGCATTGACCTTCTTGTCAACTCGTATTCATCAGTGGCTGGGCTGCTGAGCTGCATCAGCTGGGATTTCTTCATTGTATCAGGGGCAATATATGTGCTGGGAATCATGGATGTTATATATGTCTGGGTGGGTTTCTTTAGCTTTCTAATGGAAAAGGCATATTTTCTTTCAGGTGCCTGAATTCTCGGCAGCAAAGGAAAGCCAAGAAGATGCAGACTCTTTTGTTGCCTCAAAGGCTGCAGAGTTACGAAAAGTAAGTTCTTTATCAAAACCAGGGAGTCACAATGCTTCCATCTAATAGTGAAAGGACTGAGAATATGTGGGGAGTGGGTTGAAACAGAAGAAGCAAGGTTGCTGTATTAAAATACTGTTCTCAATAAAGACATCTTCATTTGCTCTATGTGGCTTTCTACATGCATTAGGTTTGAATCTTTTCTACTAAAATTTGTCAAATGCAAAACTGTTTTAATAGCAGAAGAATATCCTATTCCGTGCATTTTATTGGTCTGCATAAAGAAAAACCTGAGAGTATGGTACAAAATTGTGGAAGTCAGTGATGACAAATCTGTTTGCCTGTTCAGTGTTTTTATAAAGTATTTATAAGGACAGATGGTGGGCAGCAGTAGAACATGTTCAGTTTTATCAAGACATTTGGCTAACAAGCACAGACTGAAATGCATTTCTCTCCTTCTCAATTTAATAATTTTAATTAGAGGCAAAAGGTGTGGCAGTCTCATTGTCTGGAGGCGTATGTGCAATATTGTCTTGGTTGGGCAGGACTGGGTGGGAGAGAATATCACTGCCTCTAATGAAGGGTGGTGCATATCTTTGCAATCTCAGGGTTTTTTTATTGTCTGGTAATCTAAAAAATGCAAATTCCAAATCTGCTCTTGCACAATGTACCCAGAAATACACTGAGGCTACGTTTTCAGTTAGTTGGAGAACAAAAACATGACTACAAAATATGTGCAAGTAATACTGAGCCACTGGAGAAGAAAGGCTTTTCAGCAAATAGTGGGACATACATTTAGTATCTTGAGGGGAAATGTTCAAAACGACCTATGCAATTTAGTAGTCTGTGGAACTCCTTCAATATTTAATGCTTTTGAAAATCTTACTTAACAAGTCATTTTGAGCTTCATATAATCTCTCTGTAAGGACATCAAAGTGTTCTGGAAATAGTAATTAAGGATCATGTGCTCTAGCCAGGTCTAATGCTGTTCATTTACCCTACTTATCTTGGGTCATATTCTAGCTTTTTCATAAAGCTGCTTGCACAGATGATGATACATTTTGTCCTTTACAAGCTCTCCAAGCCCCAGTGCAAGAACTGCTTCTTCTGCTTTCGGATGCTGCAGTGGGAGGTATACCACTATTGGGCTGGTTCCAAAATGAAGCATTAGAAGGAGATTTATACCCTGAGCAGACCTGGCATGATGTTCTTACTGTGCAATCCCTCTCCTATGTATATGTTACGGAAATTTTCAAAGTGCCCACACCTCATAAAGCATTGGTTAAGGGCTGCATGCTTGTGAGGTTTTCTGTGAGAAGCTAAGCTGTCTTCATGCTTTGTCCTCATAGTCCTCGTTAAGATGTCTGATATAACCACTAGAAAGAAAGCTCGTAGTATTTATGCAGAGTACTTTCTAACTGTATCATGGGCTCCATCAAAAGAAGTGTGACCAGCAAGTCAAGGAAGGTGGTTCTGCCCCTCTACTCCATCCTCATGAGAACTCACCTGGAGTGCTGTGTTCAGGTCTGGTGACATAAGAAAGAAATGGGCCTGCTGGAGCAAGTCCAGAGGAGGGCCATGAAGATGATGATAAGGATTGGACATATCCCCTTTAAGGAAAGGTCGAAACTTGGTGTTGTTCACCCTGGAGAACAGAAGGCTCCAGGGAGACATTATAGCAGCCTTCTAACACTTAGAGAAGGCCTACGGAGGGAATTTTTACAAGGATGTGCAGTAGTAGGACAAGGGGGAATGGCTTTAAACTGAAAGAGAATGAGTTTACAGAATCATAGAATCACAGAATCAGTTAGGTTGGAAAATACCTCTGAGATCTTCAAGTCCAACTGTTGACCTAACATGACCTTGACAACTAGACCATGGCACTAAGTGCCACATCCAGTCTCTTCTTAAATATGTACCTCCAGGGATGGTGATTACATATTAGGAAGAAATTCCTTACTGTGAGGGTAATGAGGCACTGGAACAGGCTACCCAGAGAAGTTGTGGATGCCCCATCCCTGGCAGTGTTCAGGTTTCTAAGATGGGGCTCTGAGAAACCTGGTCTAGTGAAAAGTGTCCCTGCCCATGGTAGGGAGATTGGTCTTAGACAATGATAAGGTCCCTTCTAGTCCAAACCACTCTGTGATATGATTCTATGATCCTAACTAAAAGTGGGCCACTGACTTTGTGAAACTATTTGTTTCCCATTATATTAAATCTTTAAACCAACAAAATAATTGATTTTATGAAATCTTATTGAATATTTTCCCTTACTGACTGAAGGTCACTTCTTGAGAACTATTTTAGAGACTGTTATCAGCCTCCTGGCTGTAAAAGCAACATATCTTTATCAGTCATTATTTTACTGCCTTTTAGTCACTACTGTTTAGAAAAAAGTTCACTGTGCAAAGCTACTGGAATTATGTCTCTTTATGACTAGAAACTTGTTTTTGTGTCCCTTGTGAGTATAAATCTCTGAGATTTATGAGAAGTGACAGGCTGCACTGCACTACATTTCATCACTGAGCAGGAGGGACAAATGCTCCGCGGAGAAGCACAGCGAGGAAGGCCTGGACCATGCATCTCAGGGCGGGAGCTGGAGCAGCAGGAGATTCCTGCACACTGCTCAAATGGGAGAGCTGAGGTTCTGTGTCCCTGCACAGCCATCAACTTCTCACAGCTTGCATCAGCTGCCTAGCAGGATTAATGTTCTAGTCCTTGCGGTCTCCAAGGCAAATGATATATGGCCTGAGAAACCGTGAAGGTTTGTTACATAATACATACTTGCAAACTTTAAGTACATAGTTAAGTTTTTGCAAAGAAGACTGATAAAATGACTGATTACTAGATACATTAGAGTAGTGGAAACAAACCAGTCCAATTTCCATCACTTCCTCCTTCCTCATACACCTTTCCAAATGTCAGATACATGGCTGGACCTGGAGGAAGAGGCAGCTGTGTTTTCCTGTAATGGCGGTACTTTGGGAAGTGCTTGTCCTTGCAGTAGACCAGAGGATGCAGACAAATCAAGGCCAGCCTCTGAAAAAATATATATGAACAATATTCCTAATATCAAACTGTCTGCATTTACCAAGCCATAAGAATACTGTGTAGCTTACCTGTGCTAGTTATGACAGTAGAAAAAAATTAAAGACAGATCAGAGAGTATAATAACTAAACAATTTCAGCCTTGTTTTCCTTTGCTTGTTTTGAGGGGAAGCTATTAAAAAAATGTCTGTGTATTAAAGGAGGCATACATGATTTTCTCTGTTCAAAGTTTTAAGCAATAAGCTCAATGCCAACATGATCCTTAATCAAAGCGTGTTGCTTTGTGATGCTGTATCAGCAAACCCTGCTTGTTTACAACAGATGAGCTTTTTGCCCTCTGAGGAATTGTTATGGGCTGATGGATGAAATTCCAGCGTTAAACTAAGTGTGGAGGTGGGTCTGGACTCTTCCCTAATGTGCTATCCTATGGACTATTTCCTTTTTGAGAAGCACAGTGCCAGTGTCTGAAAAAAGGGATTGTACTCGTGGCTTATTTCTTCCTTACTCCAGATCTAAACTTAAGGAATGCAAACCTGGGGAGGATCTAATAAACTGTGCTACTGTTCTGGGAATCCCACAATTGTTAACACATAAAAAGGGCAATTCTTTTGAACTACTGTATATGTCTATTGGTTATATTTGATTGGAATAGCAGGTCAACCTACTAAAACAATTTAAATTTCAATAAAATAATATTATTTCATGTTTTAAAATGCTTATAGTGCCTACAAGGCCATTTTTTGGATGAGATGCTGCTTCACAGACAACATAGTCTGTGTTTCATGGTTCTTCTATTTGTAACTGCTTACTGTAATACACAAAAGAATGATTGTAGATATTAGTGTAGGTATTTGAGATCTAGGTAAGCAAACCCATATTGCACTTAATTGAGGAAGTGCCCTTGGTGTGAAAACCCCTGGATTCATGATTCCTGACAAGGGCCAACTTTCTGCACGTATGTTTTCTACGCGGTATAGTTTGTATGCCTCCTTCTGTAAGCAGGCAACTGCAGATTGCTCTTACAGGCTGACTGACACGTGCATAGAGGTTTGTAGATCTGATCTGAAACAGCACAGCTGGCGCTACTCCACTGCTTTGAGAAGAGCTGCTTAGGTTTACATGTGGTGACATGCTGGCTCTGAGCATCCAGTGTGGTTCATGCGATTGGGCTAAGATGAAAATGTAGATTTTGCTGGCTTACAACAGTAGGAAGGATGTACCTCCTATAGGGTGTGTCCGATCAGTTATGTTTCATAGATGCTGCTTGTACTGTTTTTGAAAAGAGAGATAAATGCCTTGTGACTAACAAACCTGTCTCACCCCATCTGATCACCTGGAGTAAAAACTGTTGAAAACAAATTTGCCTGTTCCTGTGTGTCAAAGTATCAACATCAGACATTAACCTTTCCTGAGAATGCAGCGCTCTTGTCATCACTTGCTCGTGTTTCTTCTCTTACTGATTGCGGCCAAATATCAGTAAATAAATATCTTTCCAACCACATGCTGATTTATAGGTAAATAAGTCAGATTTTGCATGACCTCTTCTGCTATCCTTCTGCCCTTACTTTGAGCAATACAGCACTCTGCAAACAGATCCCCTGACTTCATACCACTATTGCAGAGTGTTAGGTCACCATTGGATGCCAAGCTAATTCACCTGCTGCTACACAAAACTCAGTATGTGAATTACCTGTAAATTTAGCTTAGCTAAGCTGTAATTAACCCAATTCAGCTGTCTTTGTTGTAAATGATAGGAAAATAATAGATATTCACTTCTGGGGAGAATGTAAATTCCAGACTTAAGAAAATGGTGAACCCTGCAGGAAGCCATCAGGGCAGAAACCTAACAACAGGAGCTATCTGAACACAGTATCTGGGGGCAGTTGAATGTTTAATTTCTCTTTTTATTACAGCTGACAGTATTGCAGAAAGAGTACTGTTCGTACATGGGTGCAGTTGTTGAGCTATGCCTCTTTGAAAAACTGGTCCAGTACATTCAGGTTTTGAGAGGCTCTGACTTGCTCATGCTCTTTCCCTCTCACATACATCACGTACTGACTGTCAGAAATTTGTATTTGCTGTTCAGCCTCTGTGGCTTAATCTTTTTTCTTGTACAATTGCTGTTTTTAATTCTAGTGAGTTGTAGCTATTAGATCAGAGCCCAAGCTGTTGGCTCTATATGCAGTAGAGATGCTGAACAGGCATAAAACAGGAGAACATTTTGCTTCCAATAACATACCTAATCCACCCATGTCCATGCAGCAGATATCGCATGTGTGACTTCTACAGCACTGCAGAAATATTTGTCTCTCCTCGTGTTTCACAGGCAGCTTTTCTTCTGACATCATCTCATGTTTTGTGCCTTGGAAAAACCGTATGTGTAGGGCAGGAAAACTGACCAGGGCCCCAGAGAGCGGAACACTACAAATCTGACTAAAGTACTTCAGAAAGATGAACAGTGGAAAGCTGGCATTTAATTTTTGGAAACAGGTATAACACATACCAAAAGCCAAGGTCATGTACAAAGCAGAGGGTAGACTTTCACATGCAATTAATTTAATTCCATCTGCTGATTTAATGATTGAATTGTCAGGGGGAAGTCTATTTACTAAACCAACCTAGGTAAATGTAATTCATTGCCCTTGTTGGCTTCTTCAATTTCATTTTTTAATATTGTCATTTCAGACATGGATTTCAGGTATAAGAAGAAATAGAAGTTATATAGGAAGGAAGAAATTGTTTAACTAAGGCTTTCATCAGATGCAGAACAAATAGAAAATTTAAGCCACATGTCGGACTTAAGAGATTAATGAAACACTTGTTACATAAAAATATCCTTCTGTGGTGTAAATTCCTATATTCTAATTGTTATTTATCATCCTTATTATTGTATGATATATGAATGGCAAGGTGAAGTCTTATAAGGAATATTTCCCTCAGTATATATGCATTCAGGATGCCCAAAACAATTAAAATATATCAAGTAAACTCTATATTTTTGGGAGAGCGAATTTAACTGGTGTAAAGCATAATGGCCATTAAGTCAATTTGAATAACTTAGAAAATGCTTCTATCACAAAACTCTTTTGGATAGTACCCAAAAGACAAGTAAAAATTATGTTATGGCAAACTGGTTGCAAAAGAACTTAGTAGTCTATATTCCTCTAAAAAAAAAAGAAAGAAAAATTACAGAACTCATACAGTAAAGGACCACAGAGAGTTACAGTAGAGTCACAGGAACAAATAACTAAGTTTTGAAACATATCCTGCAGGCTGAAAATTTTAGCCTCTATTCAGTGAAAAGAAGATAGCCTGCACTTATCATGAGTCTATGTTAATTTTCTGCCTGCACTATGCCTTTCCATGGCTCTCAACTTATGTTCCAAACAGGCAGCTATGTCAAAATGAAGGAAATAAAGGACATAGATGCTATGCTGTATAAGGAAAAACTAGTGTCTTGAACAGTCACAAATGGTTTTCAAGTCACAGGAGCCTGTAGACTGTATAAAACACAGACCATGTGAGAGGCTTTTAGAAAAGGTATGAAACACCTGCTGAGATGAAAACCATGCTGACACTGGGGGAGTGGGAGCTGGCTTTCTTCTTAGGAAAAGGCTAACATTACATCTGTCTTTAGTCAAGGCAAGAAGCAGGACCTAGAAGAGGAACTGTAGGCAGGTGAGGCACACCTCAGCCCTGGAAATGAAGCGTGAATTTTTGAGATCATTTCCAATCACATATAGATGGAAAGATAAACCAAAAGACTAAAACCTGACTGCCATCCATTACGAAATGACTGTGTACAATAATGGGAGTGCTAGATGAAGTATATATTGACTTTAGTGAGGTTTTGACATGTCAAAAAGCAAGTGAGAAAACTGAACTTCTCTCAGAGGTGCCAGATGATGCATCTGTAATTACAACTGGAGGTTCAGGCTGCACATTACAAAATACAGTTTCACTAGGAGAGCAGTGCAGCACTGGAACAAGTTGCCTAGGAAGGCAGTGGAGTCTCAGTCCCCAGATGCTTACAGGACTCATCCAAAGTCACAGCTGACCTGATCAACCAGCACTGGTAGTAGTCCTGCTTCCATAAAGAGCCTGGAGTTGATGACCTTCACAGGCCTCTTCTAACCAACGTTTCTGTGGCTGGATACTTGCTACTGACCTTCAAGCAGTGCTGCAGCAAAGCCAGCAGTGAACTACTCCAAGCATGACATCTTTATTACTTCCTGTGGTATAGTGCAGACACATCATGACTCTTGTTTAGACTTAGGCCCTTGCTATTGCAGTTGTGACACTCCTGGCTCAACTTCAGCAGCTCTATGTGGGTGGATGTCAGAACTGCTGAAGTTCCCTCATGTTGGTCTGCAATGGGAATCCACGTGCCAAGTAAGCCAAGAAAGGAGCTTAAGGTTCCCTCTTCCCTCTAAGCATTTATTGTCTGCAGCACCAAAGTGAAAGTGGGCTTCAGGTTGTCTGCATCACCAAGTGCCATCTCCCCTAGGGCAGGTTTGCAGGAAAGGGGAAGGCTGGGTGGAGCATTGATAGCTGCCCAGTTCCTTCCACTCCTCTCACCTGCCACTGTGCCTGCACCAGCACACTGCACATGCCGCTGCGTACAGCCCTCCACAGCCGAGAGGGAACCAGAAGACTGAATGAAACTCAGCGCCCAGATGTGCTTTGTGGGCTGTTTGGGCAACATCATTCCCCTTGCCGAGGGAAAGCTGTGAGGCAACAATGCAGCAAACAGGAAATGATTCACCAGTTTTCTGCTCACACTTTGGCATTATTTGTAATGCTACGACAAATACACTATTTAAGTTTGTCCTGGAACATGCTTATAAAATTCTCAGCAAAGAAGAGCTGCAAATACCTGTTTGCCCAGATATTGCCTGCATTGAGTTGTTTACTGCAACACAGAGTCTTATTCTTCACTGACAAACCGTCCTTACAGATCCTGCCAAGCACAAATTAGGTCAACCTAAGCGGCAGTATGAAAGGTAATTAGCCAAAAAACTTTCTTAATTAGTGCTGTTATTCAGGGTGGGGAGAGCTTAGCTCACAGTGAATTGGCGTAGGGCACTTTTGGTAGTGAGAGACTCTTTCTAAAGAAAGGTGGATCTAACACTAGGTTCCTGCCAAATGTGTTTAGAAATTTCGATTGCAATGTTTTATGACCAGAGTGAGAACTGTAATTTGTGCCCTGTAGGGTGCTCTGAGTAGAACTACTAGACTGCAGTAACACAACAAACTAATCATTCTTATGGACATTCTTCTTGCAACTAAACCGATCAATCTCTCTTACAGTGAGCAAGCCCCCATAACATTGTATGTGATATTATTGGCATTTCAACTCTCAGACAAGCCGGGACTGAAGGGGTGAGATTAAGTTAGTTTGATACACCTGAAGACAGTCAATTCACAAGAAACTTGTGCTGGCCTTCATTCAAACAATTATTTGGATGAAGAGAGATTTCTACCTTTTGTCATCAAGCAACTTTCACATTCTCTTACCTCTCCCCCGAAGTCAGTATAAAACACTGACCCATTTTTCTTAAATCAAAACAAAAACCACTAGCTCAGCTTTCAATTTCTGGTACTTGCTCAGTTTTTACTGCCCTTACAATCCATCTCCCATCTGGAGTGAATAAATGATTTGCATTTTTCCATGTACAAATGCTGGTAAGGTACTGATGCAGGACAGATTACCGATTAATAATTCTGATTAATATATAATACACAGATGAGAATCTCTTCTGGAATAGACAGCTATATATAGTATTAGTGGGCATAGATTGTAATAAAAACCATGCAAGTGCCAATGTGGAAAAAAATACTAATGGGAAGAACAAACAAGCTCCAAAAATAAATGTTTTTTGCATTGGCTGTGCATGAAACAGCTCCCGAAAGTCATCTAGCTATGTTCAGGCAGTATTATGCTCAAGCTAAGAAAGCTTTGAGAGAGGAATAATAATAAGATAATACAGTAATGCCTTGAATTTCACAGTGGTTCAGACCAGCGGAGTGCCACAAAAGCTGAAATTCACAAGAAGCTGCAGTTCATACATATGGAAATAAGCCATGCCCATCGCCTCTGCCCCTCAGCTCCAGAGCTCCAGGAGGCACTCCCAGCACCTTCCCCTGCCCTGTGACGGCACAGGGGCGTGAAGGGGATCTTCCCTGCCCTTCCCCAGCAAGATGGGCAGGGACGGGGGAGCGGAGGGGAGATTCCTGCCATGCCCTGATGTGGGAGGGTCCCATCCACCCCTTCCGGTGAGCATGCCTTCCTGGGTCTGCCCTGGGCAGCAGCAGGTGCTTGGTGTGGCCCTGAGACTGCACAGGGTGGTAGTGGGGGCACAGTGCTGCCCCAAGGCTCCAACACAGCACTCTGGCGAGTCCTTGTCCCTCCACGGCCCCAGGGCGAGCAACTCTGGGTTGGTCCCTGAGCGAGCAAGAGGTGCCCCCCCCACCCCATCAGGTGAGCTGCTCCCGCCCCCCAGCACGGCAGAGGCACACTGCACATCTGTGGCCATCCGCTGCTTATGTGATACACAAAAATGCCGTGAAGAGTCGAGGGAAGTCTATGATGTCTTCACAGGGAAAAAAATGTGAAAACGTGGAGCCGCAAAATTTGAGGTGCAAAGAGGTGAGGGATTACTGTGCATTCAAATTCACATCCCACTGGGTGAATTATACTGCCCAGCGGAACTACATATCTGTATAGAAGTCCTTCACTAATTTTTGAAATACGGTCTAAATGTGGTATAAACTTGGTACTGATCAACCACACGGAAGTTTTTCTGTATCATAATCGTCATGAGAGTTGCATTTTAGCAGGAAAATTCATATTGCTTTTAGGATAAAGAACATCCATTTAAGTGGCCTATACTGAAATCTCATCACCTGGACAGTACAACAAGTCTCTGTTTGTCGTGGTTCTTATCTAGGCCTGTTTCACTGAGAAGAATGTGTTATCATATATCCTGGGAGTTGGGCTGCATTTATTAAACACACACACACGCAGAATATTATGATCATGTTCTTTCATAAGCTTTGCAAGTGACTATTTTAATATAGAGTGTGGAAGACCAAATAAATCTGGTTATAAAATGGTAACATCAATGAAGCATTGAAAATATTATTCGTTACCTAGATAATAACTTCTTTAAACTTATTTTAGTTTTGTATAAGGCCTGCAGCCATGGACACTAGTAAATTGTCACAAAATGTAAAGATATGTTTTAAAATTAGCATAATTTTAATTTATCAGTGACTACTGTGCATCCTGTTAGCAAGAGTGAATGTGAGCAAATATATAAATGCATATTTAAATAAGCAGATTTAAAAGGCCTAATCTTCAGATGAAGAAACGTACTTCTGAAAAAACTGATGTGGAATGGGTCCCTCAAAATCTCTCAGATCTCTCTGCAGACAGGAAATTGCTGCCTCCTGGATTTTCAGCATTTATTTGTAGGTTAAAAAGGAAGAATAGAAAAGGATCTTACTGGGTTGAAGCATCTTTTTGCTCTGGTACTGAGTTCAATTCCCTTAATAGAAATTGAAAGACTTTCAGTGACTGGAACAGTGATTAAAACTGACACATAGGAAGAAATAGTGAAAATGCATTCTGAGAACTTAAAAAGTATAGTTAGTGGCTCTGTTGAGACATGCTCAGCAAGAAAGGCAACATTAATAACTTGCTTTCTGTTAGCTCATTATAAACTACTTTCTAGTAGTCTGGAAACCTGTAAAAAAGGTTGGTTAATTCTGCAAGTTCTAGTGGGCATTGTTTTTTTAGGTTAATGAAAAATATTTTATGGAAATTACTATGTAATTGTTCAAAAGGAGGCTGTTTTGTGAATACTTACTTTTGATTTTAACATTTTAAAATTTTACTATTTAAGCATAAATGTATGGATGGAGCGTGGTGCCCATGGTCCCACACTTGTGGGCCTGATCCCTGGGTGGGCGTTCGCTTGGGAGTTGGACTAGATGATCCTGTGGGTCCCTTCCAACTCAGAATAACCTGTGAACCTGTGATATTTCTCCTGTAGTTTTATTCCTATTAAGGTATGTAGATGGGGCTCTTAGAGACATGGTTTAGTGGTGAAATCGACAGTGCTGGGTTAATGGTTGGATTTGATGATCTTTAGGGTCTTTTCTAATCTAAATGATTCTATGATTCTACCTTTGTCTTCCAGAAATTCTTAAATGCTTACTTAACAGACCTGCCATCTAACGCCACCCGCGAGTGAATGTTTCATAGAGAACCAAACCCTTTTCTACTTGCATCATTGGGTGTGAAGCAGTGTTGTGCTCACAGCAGATATGTTTTCCCCTTTATGTAAAACTACTTATCATTTGCATCAAGTCTCTGATACTGCTGTTAAAACAAAGTAGTATATCATAAGATTAGAAATTTAGAGCTTCAGTGCTTATGTTGACAGTTTGTTAGGAGTTTAAAAATGAATCCTTCCTCAAACTCAGGATTAGCCAGCTACACAATAATAATCAGTTTTGTAATACGTGAAATATGTGTCAAATCTAATAACTAAAGTCTGCCTAAACAAAAGAATGCGTTCAAAAATATTAGTGGATTATTGCAGGCTCACACAGTCTGATGCCAGTTTTCATGCTCCTTGTACAGCTTCTAGCATGTCTCAGCCGCTGCCAGTCAATATGTGCTCTTTAAGCATGGAAAATAATGCAGGAGTTTAGAAGAACTGTGCTGATGCCTTAAATGAGGCTATTTGGTGAGCTGGAGACATAAAAGGCTTTTCTTTTTCAACAGAAGGATTTTCTACACAGGCTGGAAGAGATTCTGTTCTTCAGTTAATACATACTCAGTTAATACATATCATCCCCACATAGCTATTGACTGTAGCAGGCTTAACCAACAGACGATGATGTACTCTCACGGTTTCTTGTCAGTCACTGTACATGCTGCTCTTTATTCAGACTTGAATTAGCAGCTGCTGCCAGAGGAACAAGATGCTCCCAGGGCTGCCAGCTCGCACCAGCACAGATAGTACTGGTGAGGGTGCACTGGGTTAGCCAGGAAACAGAAGTGTTTGGAGTGTTAGATTAGCAAATGCATGGATCAAATGATCTCTCACGACTACAAAATTAATCAAGTCTAATTTTTTGTACTGGAGACCAGAGGAATTACACCGCTCCTGCCTTATAATGTGTGGATAGTGCCATTTGCACAGCATCTTCAATAGCCTGATTTTACATACTTGGAGAAGCGAATCAATAAACTACTAAATGATGGCGACTACCTACTTGGTGTGACATCATCACCCACAGCACACACAGATGCTGAGATAATGGTGGTTTTGACAAGAGACTTTAAAGGTTTGAGTTAAAATGGTATAGTCTGCCCTTGATGATTCACCTGCTTAACTTATTTTGGGAATTCTGTGTAGGAATGTTGTGACTATTCAAAAATGATTGCCATTACAGTTGAATTTTACTTTGAAACAGGTTACTGAGGACTAGAGGTACACACTTTGCAGGAGTTAATACTTCCTTAGTGGTGAAGAAATTCTCAGTTTTCTCATTGGCAATTCACATCTTTACTACAACTTTGATTTAATTGCAAGTCTGCCCTGCTTGAACTTTTCATGAAGCATCTAAAGTAGTTGCTCAGCTATAATTTTCCCTCTTACTGTGAAATTGCAAGTCAAACACTAAAATGTTAATACAGTCGGCTCTCTTCCACTTTGCGCTCCCCATACTGCGGCTTCACATCTTAGCGGCATGATCTTTTAACGATGAAGGAGGCCTCTTTTGCAACTGCACGTGTGACCTGACATGCATGAATATTCAAACTAGGCAGTCATGAATATGCAAATTTCTCCCACTGTGGCTGCCTGTGCCACACTGTGGCTTGGCTCGGCATGGGTGACCCACGCCGCACCTTGTCTCAGGGCCGTGGCTCAGCTTGGCTTGGCTTGGCTTGGCTCAGCGCAGCCAACCTGCGCCGCTGCTTGGCTTGGCTGGCCTGCACCACAGCTCAGATCAGCTCGGCTCAGTTAGAAATGCTGTCAGAGGCTTTCTCTGAGACATATACATCTACTCCAAGTATGGAGAGACCATGTCTACCCACTTGCAGAGACACCGGGACAGTGGTGTCCCTGGCCAAGTGGAAAAGGGTTTTTTCCCAGCGTGGGGTGGCCGTGGGCACTGGGAAGCACCAACACAAACACTGACACACAGCAGGACAGTGCTAAAACAGTGCCAGAGTGCCAGGGGATGTATAAGGGTGTGGGGCAAATTTGCATATTAATGAACTGCCAATCAATGCAGAAGGCGGGCTTTGCGGCACCTGATTAAGACCACAGGTTCGTGATATAGAAGACCCGATTGTACTTTCAAAGCCTCCAGCACAGTTTCAAGAAAAAATCAGAGGTGTTTGTCATGAACTTCAATACACAAGACTTCTATTTATGCTGCAAGCAATTTTGCAGTTCAAGGGACAAATCTCTCAGGCCACATCTGGTATCATATACTAACATTATATTGCTCATAAACAACATATTGTCTTATTAAGTGCAAAGGCAATAGTTCCTTAGCAGAAGTGACTGCACACCTGTTCACAAGGAGGTTCAAATTTATCTGTACACCTTGACATCCTACGTGTGGTATCAATCCTGGAGATGATTACAGATGATGTGCCTGAGACAGATCCAATCCCACAAAGGCAGATTTGGATCTGTTTTCCTAGTCACATTTTGCTCTTTTCCCATATTCTGTGTACTATTGTATCTCATATGCAGGTAAGTTGTTGTTAATTTATCTTAAAACTTCAAGATCTCAATGTGTTGCAGAGAACCTGCAGAATTCCTGCAAAAGTCTTTTGCAGTTAATCTAAATCTAAACCCACTTCTGCTGCACTTTCAGTTTCAGCTACTGCAAATCACAATTGCATCAGTTGATTGTGGGACTATTTTGCTTTGAGCAATTTGTCAAACATTAGATTTGTTTAAGTACTGCTTAAAGTTTATTTTAAATATTACTTTCCACATTATGATTAAGATTGAAAGAGAAATACAGCCACTTCCACCAATACAAGAATGGACAGTCTGTCACACAGTCTACTCTGATGCTATGAAGTTCCTGCAAATCACTGATTGATTGTCAGCTTTCATGCTTTCTTTATAATGCTTTGAAAAACTGACTTCTTAAGTTGTCACAATATTTTTGAATCTTGACTTCAATGTCAATTTTAAACATTTTTCCATCTGTCTCTCATAGATGACTGAGGCTGTGGACACATTTCTTGTGGCTACTGCTGCGGGCCTTGAGTGTCCAACAGGTACTATTGAGCAGTCTTTAAATTGTGCAGTGAATGAACAGAATACATTTCTGATACACCTGTGCAGCACAACCTCCACAAACATGCAGCCAGGTTTACATAGTTCAAAACAATGAGGGATTCACAGTTGTTCTCCTTTTTGTCTCCCTTGTCCAAAGTCCAGTAAGAGGAAACCATGTGCCATTAGTTTCTAACACCAGACACACTAATCATATTGGCCAGAAAATTACTGATTAGATAGGAAAGTGGTCCCTATTAGGCACATGAAGGCAGTGACCTGTTGTCACTTCCCAGGCTCAGTGTAAGTGCAGGTTCAATTATCACTGTCTTTAGCTCTTCTCTTCATTGTAAACCAGCTACTTTGAGCACTGAGGAGGAGAAGACACCATTAACTATGATGAAATGTTGGCCTTTCCTGCTTTGAGATGTCTGAGAAAAATGCATTAGGCACTACCTTGATCCTGGGAATGCAGAGAATTCTCCCTTCCAGTGAGCCTCTTCAAGCACCGTTGAAGGGGTCACCACTTCCCCTGGACTGCAACTGTGGTCTCATGGACCCTGATGAAAGAGCAGTCAAAGGTTTTGGTGAGGCACCTGTACACTAGGCAGCATGCACTCCTCTGGTGGGCAAAGAGGAAGCTTTGCTGCAGCTGAAGGACAAAGAAGGCAAGACAGCCAGTCACCTCCTCTTGGCATGGTTTGCCATGAGCTCAGCATTCAGTTCCTGCTGATTTTCCATGAGTGGCAGGAAGCACTCTCCCTGATGCAGCAAGCGATGGCCAAGCTGGCTGCTCAGTGAGGTGCCCCTTCAGCACAACCTCTGCAGATGCAGGGGCTTACAGCATCACAGAAGAGAAGGGAACAGGGGCAAACATTGTCATTCCCAGATGCAAATAGGTCTATAAGTCCAAATGGAGAACATTCACTCCCTCTGTCTGAAAGCTATGAACTCAGCACTTTTTTCCTATCCTTTTCTCCCCTGTGAAATTCCTATAATTTTTGTAGATATTTTTCTATTTAAAAATTAATTTGTTGAAATACAGTTTTCCATCAGAAGTAATAAATGCTGGGTATATCCTTACCAGTGTTTGTTAAAACTGCATAAACCCAAATGAAACATTCCTTGTGGTATTAGTAGGCTAATGCACTATGTTATAAAGGTCACATTTATAAAAGGATGTTCTACACTGCATATTCTCAAGGGTTGGAAATTAGCCCAAGTCAGCTCCTGCTACAGTAATCTTTCCTTACCTTTTGTGCTCCCTGACTTGAGCAGTATCCTGGCTGTCAATAGATGCATTCCCTCAAGTGGCACTGTTCATGTTGGAGAAGGATCCACTGTACAAGTCATATTCTTTGATTTCTGTTGACCCCATAGGAAAAAGGCTATTTAAGCTCTTTAGTAGCAAAACTCTGCCTGAAGGAACATGAGCCACATAAAGGAGCCATTAGTCAGTAGTCTACCTTTGGAGGGACAGTCCAAACCCAGTTTGCTCAGAAGGCCCCTACAAACATAAAGTGAGATTAAAACAATATGCTATTGTGAAATACAGTGATACTAAAATAATATCTTACGAAAAGTCTTTGACTCTTTCCCTCTTCAAATATGAACTATACTAATTACAGGAGGGAAAGAGAAGTAAAACAATAATTGCTGCTCTAATTATCTGGAGTCTCTGTTTTGTGTTGGGATGCAGCTTACTATCTGTTTGATTTCACTAGTGAGACTTCATAAATTATAAGCCAGTAAAGAATGCAGATAGGAATGATTTCAGGCTAAATATGAGAATTTTATTGCTTACTATAAAAGATCTTCTCCTAAAATGCTAATTTTTTAGACATGGTCCTTTGATCACTACAGATAGTGAATGTTAATCAAATAAAACTCTGACATAGTTCTTATGGTTCTAAATGGGAAGTGAAGAGTAGTCTGCCAAATTTTAATTATTCATGTGGGCTATACTGCTGTCACTTTGCCAATCTCAAAGTTTGATACCAGAGAATATCCTTCTTAAGAATAATATATTCTGCCTGAATATCACTGGCTTGAAAGCACAAGTGTTCCTCACTTTTGAGAGCTAAATTAATATGCCCACTGAGTGCTGCAGCAAGGTGCAGTGCTGGATATATTGTATTTCTAGGTTAGCTGGAAGGTGGGACAATGTGAATTGACACACTCCTCCGACAAGCTGATAGAAAGGGTGTGGCATGGTTCCCCCAGCTTTCACAGTGCTGTTTAGGTTGCAGAAGGGAGGCCATCAAAACCCATCCCACTGAGCCTTGGCCACCATGGACCTTGCAACTGCCTCCTTTTGACACTCAAGTTGTGTAGCCAGCCAAGTTTGCCTGAATAAAGAAGTGAAACACTTAGGAGGGAAAGGGAACACCCTTGCTGTCTTCTGCCTAATAATCCTCCAGTGAGGGAGCCATAACTTAACAACAAATTATTAAGAAGCATTTTTGATTAGGTACTAGGGGGAAAAAATATACCCTGGAGGAAAAACATCACAAGAGAGAAAAATACCACTTTTCTCCCCCCTTTTTGTAGAACCAGGTCATGCATGTTTACATTGCTCAGGTGCTTATTCTACTGTAACATAAACTCTACACTAAAGCTGAAACCATTATGAGATAATGTTTCTAGAATACTTCTTAACATAAACTTTCAAATAGTAATCAAGGTACTCTGAGGGGGAAAATTCACATTCATTCAATAAATACAGTAATACTTTGCTGCATTGCGACCTCGCTGATTTAAGACACA
Source organism: Pitta sordida (assembly GCA_013390025.1). Classification (NCBI taxonomy): domain Eukaryota; kingdom Metazoa; phylum Chordata; class Aves; order Passeriformes; family Pittidae; genus Pitta; species Pitta sordida. Next base: position 79,817 of record WEKX01022080.1, on the reverse strand, counting down.
TTTTATCCATAAATCTGCCTTAGTGATTCACAGACATTCCCGGTGGATGCATGTGCAGTGCCTCTGCTTCGCAGAGAGATGTTACCAGCGCTCCCGCGGGGAGGATATGTGGTGCCTCTCGCTCCCGCGGCGCTGTGCCCTGGTCCCTGCCCTGCTCCTGTGTGTCTCCATGCCCTGTCCCTACAGTGGAAGGCTCATGCCACGGGATGCCCCGGGCAGCTGCTGAGACCCAGCGCTGCACCGCCACAAGCCACGCTGCCCCTGTTACTCTAAGCCCAGCCGGGGACTGACCCTCGCTGCGCGTGTTGCTGTTTCCATGGCTACAGGCGGGGAAGGCAATGCAGTCTGTGCCTGGGGACTGCGCGCCTGGTGCACCTGGTGTTGATGTAGTCCCAGGGAAAGTGGGGCTGGGTTGGCCACAGTGATGGTGGGGCCAGCACTCTGTGCTGGGATGCGGCAGTGCCGGGACGTGCCCACGCTGCTGCCGCAGCTCCTGCACCAGGAGGAGGCTTCTGTTTCCCCAGGCCCTCCCCCCGCTGCAGCAGGGGGAAGTGGTGTTCTCCTGTGTCCACATGGCCAGAGCTGCCTCTCCTGGGACTGGCAGATGTTAAAAGGAAAGAAACTCTGACACCGACGCCACCCCCCACAATAAGGGGCACCGGGTGTTGCAGTGTTGCAAAGTTAAGGTTTCCCAGGCTCCACTAGCACTGACCACAGTCCTGGGACACCCCTTCCCCGCCGAGCAGGCAGTGCAAGCATGAGTGGAGGCAGCAGCCTGGCAGTGGCTGCAGAAGCAGCCACTTGGCCAAAGAGAAGCCCAGGGATTCTCCGGGGGTTTCCCCAGTTGGATAGGGCTCAGAAATGCTTCCCTTTGCTCCCCTGTGCTGGGAGAGCCTGTGGGGAGGAGCGGAAAAACACTCCCCAGCGCTCCAGATTGGCTGGGGGTGGAGCGATGGGTGTGGTCTGTGTGCATATTAATGACCCAAGCATGTTTGCGAATTAGACGTTTTGTGACACCTTGACAAGACCCGTTCCGTGCGAAGGGTGAAATATTACTGTATTAGGATTATTTTAAAGCAGCCTTCTAAATAAAGTTTTGATAAAACACTTTTATAAGCATGTTTATCTAGATTTCTCTTGTCCCTTTTAAACCTCGGTTATAAGCTTCTAACCCCTTTTAGATGGTTTAAGGAGTCAAAAACATTGCAAATACATAAGTAGTCCTAACTCTGCCTCCGTACATCAGCCCTTCATACGTCAGCCCTAGAGAGGGGCTGACTGTGGCGGAAGTGCACCACCACCTTCAAGGGCCAGCATGAAGTTCCTTTAGAAAGGGGCCAAGAGCCACAGTGGCTCCAGAGCAGAGATTCTCTTTGTAAGCAGGTCTGGGTGAGTGTCAAGGGCAGAGACAGTGGTGCTTTACCCCTTAAAATGCTGAGACTCTCTTCCCCACCCTTCTGGCCCCCAAGCACACATACTCCTCACAGGTCAGGAATCTCTGTCCCTGGGTTCCTGCCTCGGGCAGAGGTGGCGAGCAGTGGAGTGAGAGCAATGGCTACAAAGGCATTTCTGCCTGAGCCAGAGGCTGCCTGGGAAGGAGGTGGCAACCAGCACTGGGAGGAGGGGCCCTGACATGGAGAGACAGGAAAATACCAGAGGGTAAAAGTTATGCTGAGAAGATACAAGGAACACCAGTGGAAAATACTTGGGCATGGCTCTCTCAGTATTATTTATTAGTTCAAGTGCCTCTCTTCTCATCCCAGTGGTAAAGGGCCACCATAAAGCAAATTAATCTTTAGCAAAGAATACTCCCCGCTGTTTTTCCTGGGAACTCCATATCACAGTGATGGTGGTGACTGGGTCTCCCCAGAGCAGGTATAAATAGGGAGACAGAAATCTTTCTTCATCAACCCTAGTGATACAGCCATAATAACATTCTGACAAAGTGCCTGGCACACAATGTGCTAAGAGGAAACCTTCCACTTTCCTGCAGTCCTCCCTTGTGTTTGCAAGAATGCGGATCTTGCCAGATAAGCACAAAAGGAACCGGTATTTCATAGACTGGGGTTCGATTCCCACTCGGGTGGCAGTGGTGCCGTTTAAGAGTTGGACTTGATGATCCTTGTGGGTGTCTTCCAACTCAGAATATTCTGTGTGATTCTGTGATTATGAGTATTAGATATTATCTAGTTCTAACCCCCCTGCCATGTGCAGGGAACCTTCTACTAGACTAGGTTGCTCAGAGCCTCATCCAGCTTGGTCTTGAACATCTCCAGGGATGGGGAGTCCTCAAACTCTCTGGGCAATATTTTATTTCAAAGTGGAAGTGTAAAGCCTTTACAGAGCCTTTAATTACAAGGCAAAATTTTCAGGTGTGTCATCAAAAGTGCGCTCTATACATTTTTTCGCAAAGCGGATGGTGTAAAGCACACCTCCTCAGAGCTCCCCCAAGGCAGTGCTTCTCTGGACAGATCATGGCAGGATTCATCTCTCAGAAACTTTGTGGGGTACAACCTGGAGAACTCTGGTCTTCGTTTTATAGCCAGAGTAAGGAGGCTGCTTAAAGTAAGGTTGGAAAAATCCTTCTATTGTGTGCAAAATGTTATTCTGCGATATAAACATAAGCACATGTACATCTCCAATCATGGGACTGTTCATTATTCCACTGAGCCAGGACAGCATGTGGACCATGGTCTATCAGCATTCTAACTCCATATTAAGCATTAATGCAGTTTCTTGCAAGGCTGACTGCTTGGCATTCACGCTGTCTTTGTCAGCAGACAGAGGGTGGTGGGGCTGATGTAGCAGAGAAGGATATCTTCACTGCATTTGGATGTGTGCCTTGGAAAGCACCCATGTAACAGCAGGGAAGTACCAGTACTGGCCCTCGAGGCACACTAGAAAGAAAGTGGTCTGGGGAGAGGAAAATCCAAGTTTAAGTCAATGCAAATGATCTAGTAAGATGAAGACAGGATTACCTGTTTTTCTCTTAAATATCTGTGTTAATAAAGATGTAATCTGTGTTAGAATGGGAAAACATGTAACGGAAAATCAACTTATAGTTTTCAAATAAACCTTATTCTGACTTTGCACCTTTCACTTGCTGCACTGTGTTATATTTAGGTCGTGTTTAAGAGCTCCCATGATAGACCAGGCATCTCTTTTGCACAAACAGAAACTTGCAAGATTCTCTGCCTAGACTCTAGGCCATTTTTTCTTGTGCATATTTTCTACTACAGTCTCCAGGAAATATACACATGCAGAAGACACAATCTGGTCTGTAGCAGGGAGAGAGACATGAACATTGCTGAGAGATATGAGAATTCATGAAAATTTAGGTCTGAGATAATGCTGGAGTGTATACAGTCATTATCAACAATGAATTTAAAAGTGTGAAGGCAAGAATTATCAGGGTTTATTGCAATTACACTGCTGACATGTTAATCATATTGCATACATGATGGCCTAATTAGTACACAGTAGCAGTATGCATGTAACCTGTGGTAGGAAGTAAATGATGGCATCCAAAGAACCAGCAGCAGGTAGTTCCTCAGTTCACCAGGGACATTGTGTTGCAGCTCAGGCTTATTATGAAGATACAAAATCTTAATTGGAAGCAAATTTTCGCTTCCTCTTTCATTCTAGACAAAAATCTAGCACTGTGAAAGTCCATTTCTCCTTTAACCGTAGTCAATTAATGCTTTTAATTACATCACCTTCCATGGTATGACATTAACTGCAGTTACTTAAAAGGCTGAACATGTCTCAGGTATCACAGAGGACATTTTCTACTGTCAAGTGTCGTCAATAAAAACATACATGATAGAGCTACAGATTTATAAGCAATAAATACTAATTTTACTTTTCCTAGATATTATAAACCTATTGAGATGGTTAAAAAAATTATGTATTTTTAGAAGTAAGTATTTGGCAAAGAAAATTTCAAATACAGAGAAAAGATTTTTTTTTCCTATTGTGCCTCAAAATAATTATGAACAGTGGAGAATTTTTCCCTATTACTACTTATGGATAATGTCTCACACACATGACTTGCTCTGGACAGAAAAATGTAAATACACCTGAACTGTCTTGATTAATGTAAATGCCTTTCCTTTCTTGTAGATCAAGTTTGAAGTGGGTATAATCAGGTTATCTACAAGAAATTAATTGTAAGAACCGTAGCCATTTGGAGGAAGTAAAATACTAAACTTTCTTTTCTTCTATATTTGTGAGAGCAAGACAACTCTACGTTTAATTACTAATAAAGAATGGTATCATGGATTGACTTCTCCTAGTCACAACCATTCTAAAATTAAAATAACAAACTATTAAAAGTATCAAAATGTTCCCTTCCAAATAATATCCAGTAAGAATATTTTTGAGATTTCCTATTTGCAGTATCTTTTTTGTGAATGGAAAACAGTGAGGTTTGTGTTACAGTGCTTATAGTGGGCAAAATTTTGATTTGACTTTTCATTTAGAAATGGTCTCGAAAGCAATTTTCAGACAAGCTGCATTTCTGTGGATTATTCCTTCAGTGCTGTTCATGACATATGGTATTCCTAAATGTCACAAATCATCCTGGGACACCACGTATTGTACAGTGCAGATTATTTATTTTGCCATGTCCAGGTTGGTTTTTTTTTAGCTTTAGAGTTTGGAAACAATCCTGAAGGTAACAGGGAAGTTTGAGAACCTTCTCTTGGCTGGCTCTCTTTCCTGTTTTCTTGGCCTCTCTAGGGACACATAATCAGGCTACTCATGCAGTCCTTGTGCAGTTGCATACAGGCTTTCTCAACTTCTTACATTTTAGCCAGAAAAAAATTGAAAAGGCTGTTCTGAAAACTAGACTAGGCCTAGCTGCTTTATACTGCTGGCTAACGAAGCCATAGATGACTGCCTCCATCTCTCCCACACCTGCAAAGCGAGGGGCTATAAATCACATGCACTAAGTTGCCTTGTTTGGCTTCCAACCATGTCAATTTCTCCCAGAAACAAAATCTCAGAAAGCAAATAACCACAACAAGTGGTTGCTGAACATAATGCTTCTTTATCTTTACATAAAGAATTTCATAATACGCAATCATAGACTAAATCATGGTTATGCAGGGATTTCACAACTGCAGATAAGGCAACTTGAGGTGCCTCAGTTTGTCTGTACTTGCATGCTCCTTTCAGCTAGTACCGTTTTTATGACTTTGCTGAAAAAAAGTTTAGGTATTTTTGTTTTCCAGGTCCCTTCATTTACTAAACCAAACTCAGGCCAAAAGACATTGATGAAGTCCAGAACAAGACTTGGGTTACTTTATTTGTTTATAGTCAGGATAGAAAATGAATGCTGCGTTCCAGCAACAGCTACGAGCTTACATGAATTTGAATCGAGCAAAATGAACGCTCATCTGCCAGTTTAGAAATTTACCTCTCTTGAATTTTATAGGCTTAAAACTAATTTGTCCTTAATCGTATTTTATATGTGAATATACGTTCTAAAATGCAACCTTCATTCTTTCTGTTTCTGGAGATGTTTGGATTTCAAAATCTCACCTATTTTGCTTTTGCACCAGAAATAAGCACCCCTTGCCTGTATGTCAGATGATCTCCTCCCACATATCCTGCTTTTTCCACTCTCTACCCCACTAATATTGGAATAGATGATCTTTGAGGTCCTTTCCAGCCTTATCTATACTGTGAATACTGTCAATATGATACATACGAATGTTGCAAAGAATCAGCTTTGCTTTGAATGGAGAAGAAAGGCTCTTGAAAAAGTAGTGTATGGTCAGGTAGTGAAAGCATCTTACAGAATGTATGCCAAAGGGGCCGAACCAAAGACATTTAGGACTTTTGCTAATTTTGTTAAGCATCTCCTAAGCAAAGTTTTGGGCTTTGATCTTCCATCCTAAATGGCCTTTTACAATTGTTTAATCTCATTATATTAACATGATATATATTAAATAATGTGAAACCACACTGGAGTCAACTCGAGTCCCACCACAGTGTCCATCATAAAGTGAATGCACTGTTTTAATTATGCACTTATCCCTGTGTGTGGGCAGATGTCACAGATGTGGCTGTCATGTCCTCCTAATATCCCAGAGTCCTCAGTGCAGGAGTCCTGTTGGCACCATCACTGTGAATGTGATGATCACAGTTCTGGGTATGTAGAAGCGTTACAGAGTAACATCAAATTTAATACAGGATGAAAGCCTCAGTCCAATGCTGTTAGAAGAGCCTCTGTCTGGTGGCACCCTGTGTTGAGAGATGCTGAGGTACATGTGACAGCTACTGAGAAGTATCAAGAGAAAAAAAAATCTTTCTGGAACTAGTATACTGCATGGCTCCCTGGTGTCATGTTCAGCTCTGACAAGAAAAAACCGTGATGAGAGAAAGTCACAGGTGCCAGGGTTCAGGGAATACGGTGAAGGGAACTAGGAAAGATGTCCTACACAGCTGAGGGAGATGCACTAGGCCTAGACAAACCATTAATTTTGGTTTAGGAGGGATGCATGGTTATTCAGTGAAAAGAGCATTAGACATTAAGTCAGGAGCTGTGGGTTACACATCCTCTGCATTGCTGCCAAGTGCTGCTGCTGTCATTGCTGAGTGTTTCCTTGGGTCATGCCTCCACACTTCTGCTTCCCATCTCGAAGTCTGACAATCTGATCTGGCTGTTAGAAACCTCCTGACGCAGTGATTGCCCTTGTGCAGGGCAGTCCTGACCTCCACCTACGCTTTTACAGCCAAGAAGGGTAATTCTTGCACTTCTGGAGGCTTGAATTCCCCTGTGGTAAATGTGGACATGTGCAATACCTTGTCTTTGCTGTCTTCAATCAGTTTCTCTGCAGGAAGAGAGGCATTTACGAAATAAATAGACTGAGACCAAAACAAAAAAATAATTAATTTTCTGGATTTTTTTGCTCATGGTAGAATTCACTCCCATCAGAGAAGCAAGCACAGTATCTAGTAGATGTATTTAATTTTTTTTTTTAGAGATTTTGAAATTTTAAGTAATTACTTAATTACTTACTATGCAGTAAGGAATTCTTCACGGATTCAGGAATTCCTTTAAAGGTCTTAAGAGATTAATAAGTTGAACTGAACTTATGAGTCTGCTACTCTCAAAATATTGTTCACAGGCACAGAGAAAACACACCTTATATTAGTAAATCCAAAGATTTTATAATGGAAAATGTATCAACCTAATTCTAAAACTGTTATTAGTCTAGATCTAATTATTACTGAAACGGAATAATTATTTTACAAAAAGTCTCACTTATAGTAATTATAAAATTCAAATTGCAATACATGCATTTCTTCTAGAATGTCCTTTTTCTCAGGGTAATGGTCACCCCTGCACTGCACCTTTAAGTCCTGAAGTCAGCAGCTTTGGGCTGGAGAGGGTAGCAGGGTAAGTCATCAGCCTCTGAAGTCCCTCTGGGAGGAAAATTGCATTTGAAGCCATTGGTTTCTTCTTCCTCCCTCTGGGAACCACATGGGGTGCCTGTATGCTTGCTAACATACTTACATACATTTTCTTCTTTGGCCTACACTGATACATTACATCAGAATTTAATGTATATGATGCCCTCTGTGCAGGTGAGATACTGTTTCTTTGTTCTGTTTTCCCTAAATCCAGTTTAGTGCAGTTTTATATTTTATCATGTCTGTCTTTCTCTACACTATGTCTCTGTTTCTCAGGGCTTCTGCTATTGTGTCACATCTGTGTTTCTCTCTATTATTGTATTAGAGTTGTAAATATTTTATTCTACAGAAAATAGCTGCTTCATACTGCTGCCAGTATAAAACGGAGATTATGCCATGCAATGATAAACAGAAATAAGTTACATGTAAATACTTGGTTAGTTAGAAAAACTGCAACTGCAGCCAAAATAAGTAAAACAAAGCTGCAGGAAGATGAGGGAGAGAACAAGCCTGACAAGGCTCATTCCTAAGGCTATGCAAACTCAGTGCAAAAGTGATGGCCTGTCTCCAGCCATAGCGTGACCACATTATGGAGGTACATGGTTAACAAAGCCCTAAAGCCTTCTGCTCACAGTTGGTAAGGCCGTCCACCTCACCGCAGCAAGCAGTCCTTATGCAGTTGTTTAGGTCAGAAGGCATCTGGACATCATCTGCTCCAAACCTCTGCTCAAAGCAAGGCCAATTTCAGTTGCCTTCAAAGAACAAGGGCTCTGCTCTTCAGGGCTGTTCTTAACAGTGGCTTTTCTCACAAGAAAATTCCAAGGTGTGATACTGCTGTGGTTTAACCCCAGCTGGCAACTGAGCACCCCACAGTCACTCACACCCTACTCCCCTTTGCTGACCAGATGGAGGAGGAAATTGGAAGGGTAAAAGAGAAAACTTATAGGTTGAGATAAAAAATCTACTAATTAAACCAATAACAGCAACAACAATGCTACCACTAATAAAGGGAGCAATAACAAAGAGATAAAAAAATAAAGCCCAAGGAAGACAAGTGATAAAAATTGAAACAACTGCTTACCAGCAACTAGCTGATGCCCAACCAGTCCTCAAAGAGCAGTCCCCCCACCAACCTTCCCTCTGGTTTAATGCTGAGCACAATGCCATATAGTCTGAAACATCCCTTTGGTCAGCTGGGGCTAGCTGTTCCCTTCCAACTTTTTGTACACCCCAGCCTATTGGCTGCTGAGGTAGTGTGAGAAAATGAAAAGGCCTTGACTCTGTCCAAGCACTGCTCAGCAGTAACTAAAATATCCCTCTGTTACCAGCACTTCTCAGCACAAATCCAAAACACAGCCCTGCACCAGCTACTGTGAATAAAATTAACTCTACCCCAGCCAAAACCAGCACAGATGCCATAAGGTAAAGGAAGCCAGAGTTAATGGGCTTCATTTTCTAAATGAAATAAAATAAACCTCTCAAACATCCCAAAACTAGCTACATGAATAGCACTCTCAAAAATGGGTTCTACTGAATCGTCACAAGTTTCAAATAATTAATTTCAACTTTTTAAATCAGCTTTCTCTGTGCAGCTTCATTACGCACTACTCTCCTAAATGCAAGTACAGCCAGAATCAAATATTGTTGGTCTAACATTATTTTAATTGAGCAAGATGGGGAAATAAGAGCCTGGGCAAGATATTGCTGGCATCTCTTGCTAATTCAACTTCATTCAGCAAGCTTGCCTACCAATTAAGAGGCCGTTCTCTTTGATGACACTACACCTATTCATGCCACAGAGCAGTTCCTTGCTGCCATAGGGTGCACTGGGGTTCATTCCTGAAGGCTGGAGCATGTCTGTCTGGGTGGAGCATGGGGCCCAGCTGCCTGGGGGAGATGAGAGTAGGGGGTGGTGAACATGGAAGAGGGTGGGATGCTGACATTTGGCTCCCTGGGGTCCTTGGTGAGCTGGGAAAAAACCTGCCAATGGAAGGTGCTATATATCCAGGATCACCTAAAGCATTTATGCTTTACTATTTATGTGCCTATCTTAGAAGTATATGTTTTAAAGGAATTTTTTCAATGAGCCAATCTATTCAGATGGAAAAACTCAGCAGAGCTAGTGATGTTTCATTTAAACACTCTCCTTGATTGTATTTCATGGAGATTTCTATGCTTAAATAAGTCATAGAGGGGTTATTTGAGTGAACCAACCAATGGACGATGGCAGAGGTGAAAAAGAGCTGAGGCATCCTGCAACCCTGAAAATCAAGCTGACATTAGGCCACTGTGACCTTGTTGTCCCAAGGAGAGTACTCTGTATTTCAAAATGGAAAGTGAGTTCAATGTGGCAAAAATAAGATGAAGTTCAAAGGCTGTGAGTGGTAGTGGAGCAAAAGCAGTCTAGAAATATCTAAACAGTGGGTGTCAAAAGGATGGAGCCAGACTCTTCTTGGTGGTGCCAACCAATAGACCAAGAAGCAAGAGGCAGAAACTGATGCACAGGATGTTTCAACAGAATATGAACTTTTTCATTGTGCAGGTGACCATGCACTGGAACAGATTGCCCAGAGAGGTTGTAGAGTCTCCCTCACTGGAGATACTAAAGAACCATCTGGATGCAACCCTGTGCCATGTGCTCTAGGATGACCCTGACTGAGAAGGGATGTTATACCAGATAGACCACTGTGATCCTTTCTGACCTGACTCGTTCTGTGATTCTGTGATATTAACTTCCAATTCATAACAGTAATTAATCATGGAAGGGCTTTAGATGTTGTGAGCTCTTCATCTCTCATTTATAAATAAAATTATGCCATAAAAAATATGTAACTATTTGGAAAAGAAGTCGTACAGGCAGGGCTGTGATGCATCTTGTTTACAATATAAAGTGAAAACTTCCCTGATACACAGTCTATAAATTGATCTATACATTTCCATCTAGTGGCAAAGTGATGTAATCGCTATTTAATCTCAAATTTCTAATTAATCTGGCGTTGTCTTTATTTGTGACAGATTTTCTTGTAATATAGTCACATAATTGAAATTACCACATTCTGGATTACTATTTCTAATATGTCAGGAAGTGAAATTACTCCATTCTGATTTTTTTTTTTAAAGTAAAACATCAACTCTATTTACTTCTTGTCCCTAATGACCTTCTTAAATTTTTCTATTTCAGACTTCCTGTAGGAAAAACCCTAACAAATAAATGCCGGGTAGTGGTGCTATGAATCTCAGCCTAAATCAAGTAAGTGTGCAGCCAAAGTCCTGATTGATTTATGGTAATGCAGAAATTTCTCAGAACCCCAAATAAACCTAGTCGTTCTTCTTATCACAATTCTTTCTTGTTGTACCCTTAAATGACCCGCAGATAAATAATTATATGTTTGCCTGTATAAACAAGTTCATACTAAGTAAGATATTAGCCATAGACATTTATATCTCAACTTGGGTCCTTAGCCAGTTTATTCTCAGTTGCCCAGTATCCTACAATAGGGATATCTGACCAAAATGTTAGTAATAGACCAAACAACTTGACCTAATCTTGCATTGTGCAGTCATGTACGGCCTTTAAGAATTTGAGATTTTTGTGGAAAATAATGTAGGCTGGTTACTTGTGGCTGTGCCACTGGACTGTGCAGACATGAACTGAAAAAGTGTGGACTGAACTGAAGAGAAGCAAGAGTATGTGATGAGGTTCAAACTAGGAAGACTGTGAGTTAGTTTGACTTGGCTGAGACAAAGAGAGAAAGGGATCAATTGGTGGCTGTTGGTGGAAGTGAATAGAAAGGTGCAACTAGGCAATGTTAGCTCAGTGGGTAATGAGTTAGCTCAACGGGCCTCCTCCCTTCCAGGCTTGGGTCCAAATTTGTACAGACTGTTTTATTTCATTCCCACCATTCTTCTACACATATTTCTGAAAGCTTTTCCTTTATCCTTGGAAGTACACAGTGGTGTATATCACACATTTGACTTGCAAAGTAATTACCCTCTTCTTTACGACTGCCTTGCAGGGCTCCTCCAAGAACATGCTCAGCCATATCTGCTGATGACATAAGAAAAACCTTTCCCAGTTCCATCCTTCTGGGTACTGATACTGCAGCAAATTATAAACTTGAAGCCTCTGGTGTAGGTGTGGTTGTTTCAGATACATCAGAAACTGCAGACACCTCCTCCTATCTGACTTTAATGTTAATCAGATATCAAGACACTGGCAGGTTCCAGCTCTCTGCCTAAAACCATGATGTAATTTCCACCAGTAGGGTTGAAGCCTTTGGCAGACTGCCCCTGTTTGTTTCTGCAGTCTTTGTGGGCTCCATTATTGATATTACTGATTGAAATTCAAGGTCTTCAGAAATTCAGTTGGTGTTAGAGCTAAGATCAGAACTCTGGAGCTCGCCATTCGTGAACACTTCTTGGGGTTCAGACACCTGTGCATACCTCCTGTGCTTGAGCTGGCTTGCCTGAACACCAGAGGCAGCAGCTGAGTGACCAGGAATGTCTTCTGAAGGGTCACTTCGTCCTGGGCTAAGCCATAACAATCTCTGTAAGAGGTTATATGACAAAAATGTAAAAGAGAGAGAGGACATTGAGTTTCTTTCACCTGTGGGCTGAGTCTCCGGGAGGTACACACAGTCTCAGGCCCCTTGCTGCTGAGGTTGACCTCAGTGGGAGACATGTCAAGCTGCCACTTTCTCAGTGAGTATGAGCAAGCTGTTTTATTTCCTGTCATCTCTAAAACCGGGGAGTTCCCTACAGCTTTTGAAAGGAAGATACCACAACAACTATCGAAGGAATTCTCACTCTTTTCATAAAACTAGCTTTATTGAAACATTAGTACAGTGATCCCCCGGAATTTGCTGGGGGTCGGGTCTGGGCAGGTCCCACGAGTTATGAAATCCGTGAAGATACCGAACCCACGAATATTCAATTCCTCCCCGCCTGTAGCCACACACCCTCCACTAATAAGGTCTGGAGGGGCAGTCTTGGGAGTGTGGCTCGCACTGTAGCACCTCATTAAAGTGGAGGAAGCGCCCTTTGGTGCTTCCTGGCTGTGAAACCCAGGGTCTGGGACATTCTGTGCACGTGCGCGGTCTCACAACTCACTGAAAATCAGACTGCGATTAATTGAATCTGGAGATATGCGAGCCGTGAATATGCAGGGGGGGATCACTGTAGTAACTTCGCTAGTGCCTGTGAATAGAGATCTACAAACAGACAGATATCAGTTCTGACGACTGGTCCAAAACTACTGCAAAAGCATGGTTTGTGATTGAGAGAACTGCTTAATGGATCCTACAGATGTTTTTCATCTTTGTCAGTGACATGGACAATGGGGTTGAGTTCACCCTCAACAAGACTGCCAATGACACCAAGCTGTGTGGTGTGGCTGAAACGCTGGAGGGAAGGGATGCCATTTGGAGGGACTTGGATAGGCTTGAGCGATGGGCCCATGTAAACCTCCGGAAGTTCAACAAGGCTAAGTACAAGGTCCTGAGAGGTTGTCCAGTCTCCCTCACTGGAGATATTCAAGAACCATTTTGACACAATCCTATGCAATATGCTCTAGGGAGGTTGGTCCAGACAGCTCACTGTAGTCCCTTCCAAACTTACCCATTCTGTGATGCTGTGATTCTGTCAAAATGTGACTGTAGTTGAAATGCCAAGAATGGACACGATTATTGGGCCAACAACCCTTCATTTTTCTCCCTTTCCTTCTCTCATGGATTACACAGTAGTCTCAAAGCCATTTGAGTCCACTATCCATGTGGAAGAGCTTCTCACTTCATGCCCTGTCCAAGGCCACATAACTTATTTCAGGTAAATGATTTTATAAATTAACGTTTATCTATCAATTCATCATCTCTATCATACAGTACTTTACTATGACCAGAGACATATACAGTAGATGAAGGAAATAATGTCTAATTCATACCTACTCAGAGACACTGCCTGCTCTTCAATCCTTGTGGGTCCCTTCCAACTCAGAATACTCTGTGATTCTGACTCCATCTTCTTGTATGCTGTCAGTTTTATACACAACAAGATAGTAACTTGTAACCCGTGCATCATTTCTATTCAATAGCAAACAATTGCATTTCTTGCCTCCTTGTCCACATCTGGGCATTTAGTGTCATTTAAAAAGTCCCAGGGCACATGAAACACCCACATGCACCTGCTAGATATGACAAATAGAAAATCACTCATGTGATGTGAATATATGAGAAATCTGTAGCTAGGGGTGAGGTTGGTACCCTGTAGTAATCTCAGGTAGTCCTACATAACTGCATGGAGGCAGCTGAACTGAGATCTATGTCTATAAGAAAGCACATTACACAGTTTTTTTTCTAAGTTGACGTGTCAGCTCATGGCTCCCATCCCAATGGTCATTATTACATAAATCAATTTGCTAAATGTTGAGTCAGGATCAGAATTTGAAAATCAACATTGCTGTTCATCTGAATATAATTTTGGGGTTTGTTTGTTGCTTTTCTCTTCTTCTTTATTCCTAGTGGTGTCATTAACTCTGTCTTTGTGCCTGTACCTGGAAGGTAGTGGGAGAGGTACTAGCATTCCTTTCTCAGTGCACAGTCACAGGAATTCCCAGAGTGCTCATTGCTTAGAAATGGCAGGCATGGCAGAGGCTTACACACAAGGTCAAGATGGAAATAAATGGAAAACTTAACATAGCTATAAATAGGCAGCGCTACTATTTAAGCTTCACCATATAGGAATTAGCTGCCTTAAGGAAGATCTTTGGTATGAAAATTCTCTAAAGAGGATAACGGGAGAAGCCTCAAATAATCTTATTTATGTTTGCCAAGTGAAAAAGATGGTAGTTTGCTGTTTAAAGAGTGTTGGAAAGGACTCAGAAAAAGAACCATAACATCAGTTTGAGATCTAATAAACATGAGAAGATAAGTAATTTGAGCTTATCAAAGATAATATGGGCAACTCCTTCTCTATGGCAGAGTAGTAACTACTACAGTTACAGTAGTAACTACTGAATCCCGCAGTAAGATTTTAGCTGGACAACTGCCATTTTGGCTGTGATGAATTCTCCACCACCTGAAATCTTTATTTGAAGACTGAATGCCTCTCTGAAACCATTTTGTTATTTCCTCTTGAGGTTATTTGACTTCATACAGAAATCACTGGGAGAAATTCTATGTTCTGTATTTTGCAGAAGGTGTCAACATGATCCCTTTTGACCTTAACATCTGTGAAAATATCAGCCATTTTCCTGCTCAGTAATAAGAAGGCATTCCATGACAGGTTAGAGAATACAAATGAAGAAACATGATGAACAATCCAAGAAGAAACACGTCACTTTACTTACAAAAGGAAGCATCCTTTGATGTTGCCGTTGCTCTCAATCTGTCACTAGATCACACAAGATCAAGTGCTGTGTTCATAGAGCATCTAGCACAGAGGTAAACCAGTCTCTAAAATGGTAGGTATTCTGATATAAAATGAAAAGTATGAACAAAGGGAAACATGCTCCTTGGAATTACTGCTGAAGTATAGCTGCCAAGGAAGTTTCTGAGGCTCAAAATCTCCAAGTTGGCACAAAAGGACAAGCTGGGTCAAGTAGGTGTAGGGACACTCAATGAGGACACTGACTGACTGATGACTTTTACCATCAGATTATATATATGTGATTGATACTTTCATTCTTTGCTATATTGAAGACTATGGGAAGTTCAGCCATTCATTTTTGCAGATGTAGGATTTGACTCTTCAAATATTTGTAGAAACGGAAACTGAGTTTGATGCTGTTTTCTTTGTCAATCCTTAAGACCAGACTACAGGTTTAGTAGAAAGGTTTCCTGGATAAAACAAGTAAGAATCTTGTCCTGTGCTTTAGGTTCAGTTCTGAAGCAATCATAACAGAAATAAAAGCTGTACTATTTTCTGGGAGATGAGAAAAATTGAGAAAACAACCCCCTACAAAGCAAACAATGTAATTACAATGGCAGAAAAAGACATGAATAAAACAAACTAGATCCACCAAATGAAAACATGATGACGCTGTAACACTACCTTCCTTCACTGAGCTCACCCATTCCAATGTTCAAATATCAGGCAGGGGTGTGCTTGAGCGGGATTAGTTCACTGAAGGCATCTGACCCCAGTCAGAGACTGCATGACAAAGTGGAGTGTGGCTCCAGGCACTCACCTCAGGATTGAGCATCAACCTGCATGGATATGCCCTGCTGAAATGTATCCAAATGATCTTGTTCATCAGGTCAAATGATCTCAGCTTCTCACCCCACACTGTGTCCCACCTGGCTCATCCATAAGTGAGGATCACCATTCCTCAGGGCTGACTGAGCTCAGGTAAGCTGGCAGAAGGCTGCTGGGCAGCCGTGAGAGGCACATGCGCCATTTCATGCAAGGCAGCAAAGTACACACAAACATGACACTTTAAGAAAATCTGCTCCACAAAAATCTTTGCTGACATCAGCAGACACAGTCTTAGGTTACTGCTTAGTGCTTTTAGATGCATTTACCTGTCCTTGTGTGAGGAGAAGCAGGATGCCCCCCCACCTGTGCATCCATCACCTGCTGACACTGGTGTGAGACTGCAACACAGAGATCAGCGCCAGCCCTTAGCCTTAGCAGGTCTTGGTTTACCCCCAAGACAAACATGAAGTTTTGTAACAAACCAGTCAGGAATCTATCCAGGTTGGTACTGGGGTAAGGTGGCCTCCTATAAAGTGCTAAGAGCCTGACCACACTGCCTTGATGGGAGGAGACTCTTCCTGGGAGATTACCAAGGGGAAAATGGCTCAGGAAAAGCTCAGGACCTGACCACTTAGAAAAATTAGGTGAAGATTCATTTGTCTTACTTCATATGAGGGAATTCTGTTTTTGTCAAGCTGTTTAGGATGGAAATAGTTGTTGGGATAAGGATATACTCCAGCTCTATGCTGCATTCATCTCTAGGCAGGCCATGCTCTCCTGTCCCTCCTTTCTCATACCCTGGGGAAGCCTCTCTAGCTGTCTCCTCTGCTACCACACCTAACTCGAGTCCTCACCCTCCTTCCTTGGATATGATGCCATATCCTATACCCAGCACACACGTCCTTCCTTCCCCTTACAAAACCATGAGATAGGAGCTGTGGTCTGGCTGCAGACATCCCAGCCTGGAAGTCTCTCTGCAAAGCAAGTTGAGATGAACACTGTAGCAGTATCTCACGAGAAATCTGATCTTCACGTGTGATGATCCCTTGTGGTTGCCTCTGTAAAGGTAGGCCTATGCTCCTGAGGAATGCCTGCCCAGGTATTTGTGCAAGCAAGATCTGGCTGGTCTTATCTACACTTGAGAGATATCTCAGGGAAGTGAATGTGGTGGCTGGCTCTTCTGGCCAGGTCTTCTCATGCGGCTTCATCTGTGATCAGATGTGAAAACCAGCCCTGAGAGGAACACTTAATAGAGAAAAACCATATGCTTAAGAACCTTTCAGGTTTTACACAAATAAGAGCAATCACCTAAGATACTGGCATAGATTAACTCTGCTGATAGTCCCTGGAAATGCCTGCATGTCTGTCTTGTCAATGGAAAATAGTCAAAGCAATTTCAACTGAAATTGCCCTAAGACTAAAGAGCAAAAATAAGAGGAGTGAGGAGGTGCATTAGCAGATGAGTGGAGGAACTTACCATAACTGTATGACACTGGAACATGAGAAGGCATCCTTCCAGTATAATGAAGAAATTTCAACAAGGTATATCACACAGTATCACAGTATAGAAAAGGCTGGAAAGGACCTTGAAGATCATCTAGTCCAACCTATAATCCAACTAACCTATCCTCTACATCTAGATCATATCACTCAGTACCTCATCCAGCCTCCCCTTGAACACATCCAGGGTTGGTGACTCAACCACCTCTGTGGGAAACCCATTCCACATCCGAATTACTCTTTCAGTAAAAAAATCTTTTCCTAATATCTAGCCTAAACTTTCCCTGTTGAAGCTTAAGACTGTATGATCCATGCCAACTAGCATTGCCCCAGAAGCTGTCATTGCAGCAGCTGGTAGTGAGTGCCTGGCGAGGAGTGCTGTGAGATATTCGGTTTCTCTAATAATTGAGAGCTTGTTCCTACCAGCTGCTGAGCATGCCCATCTTCCATCCCTTCAGGCTGAAGGCAAGGACAGTCATATCCGCATGACAAGAAGCTTTGGCAGGATGAGGGGGTTTGAGGGCCAAAATTTACTGATAAGATCACATTAAACATTTACATGACAAAAAAAATAAATCTGCAACTAAAATAAAAATCAACAACTCTGTCTACCAATATGTAAATCTCCTCATTTTCTTGCTTTTCTCCTGATCTGGGTTTTAAAAACCTTCTGAGTTGTGGGAAGCCATTCCAGCACTGCATAATGAAAATGCATTTTGTGGAACAGACGAATCATGGCTCAACTGTTAAATACAGGACATCTAACCATTACTGCTGCCAGAACCAAACTTTTTGGCAAAACTTGAGAAAAGAAAAAATGTTGTACATGAGTAGAAGAAGGTACCTTGATTAAATACCTGAAGGAGAAAGCTTATCTTTATATCATGCACGTTCTTGTCAAGAACATTCTGGAGAATCTAAGACAATCAATGGATTCCTAATTTTGAAATTACGTCAAACTTGGAATATAGAATTAGTAATAGAATAATATTGTGTTATTGAGAGTTATAAGATTGAGTTATCTACTGTGAAGAGCATCCCGTGGCATTCAAATAAACATGTATATTCAAATAAACACATACATTTTATAATCCCTGAGAACACATTTGATCTGTGGAGAGTGGATAGTTTAAGGGTTTGTTAATAGGTCAGAATGTTTTTATGCTGCAACTGAGAACAAAACTTTTTACAGAGCAGAGACTACTGTGAGATAAGGAAACTTTTGAACGCTCTTGCTACTTCTTCCATTCATTGGCTGAGGAATACCATTGTTAAAGATATGGTGAACATCAGTCAAAATCTTGGAAGACCTAGATTTCACAGGTGATATCTGACTCACTGATGTAAGAGTGTGTGGATGCAGACTGACAATGGGAGGAAACTGAAACACACAAACTTACAAAGCAGGAAGCTGATAAAGGCAGTGAAGATAAAAAGGATATTGAAGAATGTAGCAAATCACACAGATTTCAGAAGTAGTCATTCAGTCTGAGAACTTTGTAAGTTTGGTTCTATGACATAAAAGGAGATAATAGTACCAGGACTGGAGGGAAACCAGTAGCTTTTCCTCTTTCAAAGTGGTGTGGAAATTAAGATTACAGGATTACTTCAATTCTAAACAAAAATGTAAAGGAAATTTTATTGAACAGGCCAGAGACACTGGGGACCACAAAGGAACTGATGAGAATGCTTCTAAACATTGCTATCCCTCCACATTTTAGACAGCAATGGATGGTTGGATGGATGACAAATAAGAGCAGAGTATAATATGAGGGAGACACATCAAAGCTAGTATTAAAGAAAGTGGAAATGCATTAGCCATTGTCTGAGGAAATCAGAAATCAGAGCTAGCAGGCAAGGCATGGAGTGGAGTCTACAGGGAACAGAGAAAAAAGGAAGATCATAATGGTTTGTGCTAAAGAAGAATCATCTGGCTTGAAAAGACATCAAACAGCATCCAAAGAAAAAGATGAGTTACAGATAATCTCAGAGGCCCTAAGTGTCTCCTAGATAAATAATATTAGCAGGAGACTTGGCCAATATGCCATTATAAGTCTCTGTGAATGGCACTGGAAAATGGAGCTCTGTTAAACAGGAGGTTTACATGTGTTCTCACGAGGGTGACACTTGACTGCATTGATAATACACTTGACTATTTTCTGCTTGAAATACTATATGGTCACTGTGATACATGCCATTAAAAAAAAGAACATTTTTTTTTCCTCTGTACTACTACTCTGCTGATGGCTGCTGATGTGCAAAGCAATTTTTGCAACAAAGACAAATTTCAGCTTTTTCCTAACCCTGCCACAGCAGTGACCTCTCACAGCTCGCCTCCCTTCTTTTCTCACTGACTGCAGATCACTCCTGTTTCTCACTTTCTTGCACACTAGCCAAAACTTTTTTTCTCAGCCACTTGTTTGTCCTTTACCCTTGCCACTGGTTTCCCCCACTGCCCTTCTATAAAGTTCACCGTGACAAAAAGGCAGGAACCACTAGATGGACTTCAAGTTATATGGAGGAGGGGAACAAACCCAAGAAGGGACCAGACACAAGAATCTGTATCTTCACACATGGTTTGTGAAAAAGATGTGGAAAATAGAAGTTACTGTCCTTTATGGAGTGATCAAGCTTCCCTCCTATCAATCTACAGAATTAATTGCTCTCAGAGGAGAAGCGAGAGAAATAGTTTGCATTCCATTATGGCTCAAAGTTATCTAGTAATATTGGGGTGAGCTAACCAAACCATCCTAAGAAACTATATAAAGCACACACATAGCTTCCATGCTAAGAACCTTGCAGAGTGATTGCACCATGCCTAGTGCTTATCAGTTCAGGAATAAACTATCCATCTAACCAAAATCCAATCTTTCATGCGGCAGCCTGTTGGAACTAGACAGATTTGGAATTATTGACATTTAGAAACTCATTTTCAGAGACAGGAATCAGCTAACAAACGGGGATATCTAAGCCACACAGACTATTGTAATGTGCAAAATAAATAATGCACGCACTGAATTATTTATTCATTAATTAATGGCATCATAAACAAACTTTTACTGCCTGGCCTTTCAAAATGTGTAAACATATCTAAATAAAAGTAACTGTAAACTCAAGCTAAAAGGAAGGGAAAATTATTCTGGATATTGAAAGCAGAGAAGTAAAAAATCTTAACATTTGTGCTAAACATCTCCCCTCTGGGTTCACCAATGAAAACGATGATATCTCCAGAGTAATGATTTATCAAAATACTTCACAAAGTTCTTAACATACATTAATAGCAACATAAATTCCTCAATGTCATCTCAACCTAGTTATCTTAATATTCACACGACTTTAATTGCCAGGGACTTCACTCGTAGCTTTTCAAGAAAAAAAAAAAGGAGAAAANCCTCAATGTCATCTCAACCTAGTTATCTCGTAGCTTTTCAAGAAAAAAAAAGGAGAAAAGGAAAAAATATTTGTTCAATGCATACACATCCCAGTGAAAAATTCTCAAGCCTGATCAGACCAGACAATATCTCCTGAAAAGCATTTGGCTGAAAATTCATGACCAAAACTATTTAAAAGCTGCTATTCAGGGGTAGCTTTGGTCGCCACAGCTTGCTCTGTGCTCCTCCATGTTTGCTTTTCCATATCCCCTGGTAAATTTGCACAAGGGTTCAAGGTCTGCTGCTGCTGTGCGTTTGCCCTTCGCCAGCCGTGTTTGTGTGACGTGTTCAGGAAGCTACACGGTGACCTTCACAGCCCCACCGCGGCACCAGGCGCAGCCCGGGGTGACCCGCAGCCTCCCTCCTCAGGGGCTGCCTCTGCCCCCAGGCCGAGCCCGGCCGCGGCAGCCGACACGGGCCGACGTTGCCAAGTGACTGCCGATGCCATGAAGCAATGCAGAGCTGCTGGGGCTGCCTGACCCTCCGGGACAGTTTCAGACACTTGGCCCAGGGCGCGCAGCTCCGGGCGGATGTGATTTCTTGGCTTTGCCCCCAGCACACCCTTCCTGCCAATTTTTCCTCGTTTGCATTCGGCTGGTTCTCCCAATAGAAAAGGCACTGCTGCCATAAGCTCCAGCCACACCTGCTGGTGGGTCACAGTGGCCCAATTCACAGCACAAACCTTCGGAAACTTCAGCCTGCCCTGCCTCACCTTCTGCATCTGGCTTGAGGCATCCTGTGTGGCGATCTCTCCCAGAAGTATAAACCTCTGTTCCCTTTGCCCCTCTCCCAATGGCACATTGCACAAGCCAGCATATCGACAAAAAAAAAAAAAGAGCTTCAGAAGAGTGATTTAAAGGCTGTGTTGGTCACAATTCTAAATGTAAAGGGGACAGCAGAGGGGAAAAAATATTCTACTAGTGTGTTATAGGTAGGATGTTGTGTTGGTAGTAGGATGGCAACAGGTCAGGTTAGGTAACAGGTTTGACTAGATTAGATTAGGTAACAGGTGATGGGTTGGACTTGATGACCTCTATGGTCTTTTCCAACCTTACTGATTCTGTGATTCTGTGATTCTGTAATTTTCAGATTCTTGATAACAAAAACTTCGTTGAGTCTACAACTAAAATATTTGGGCAAGACCATCTCAATAAACGAGATTTTGGGGGTTTTTTTGATGAATGGGAAGCTCTGCAGAAAAAGGAAAAAAAAAGAGACAAAATTTCAGCAAGGGGAGATTCACAGTGGGATCAGGTGGTTGGCAGTGTTTAAATTAAGAAGATATAGCTGAAGAAACACAGTATTTTAAGTTTTATTTTCATTAGTAGATACAAACAAGTATGCATGGAAAATAATCCAAACTCACTGTGCACCTGCTGCTCTATAAGAGCACAGGGCAGCCCAGACACTGGTACAAGTCTATCCACGAACCACTTCTGACTGCCCTTTTTCACAGAGCAAAGGCAAGGCTATTACATGTGCTCTTGGCTTTCCTCGTGCCTTTTTGGTTTTCTGTCCATTCTTTCTTTTCTTTAAATTCTCAGTCTGTAACCTAAAAAAAGATGATATCACTTAGTACAATGCAATTAGACCAAAAGGAAACTGAATTTACTAGGAGGAAATCCTAGGTTTGCTCTAATGCTTCCTGCCTATTCCGGGTATTAGGTTAAAAAAGACCTGAGAAAGTGTACCTGTTCAACCATCAGTATATTTTTCCTTAAAATCTCTGGACATGAAATTTCTGCGGTTTTTTTCCTAATCAGCATTTGTATTTACTCATAGCCTTACTGACTGACATCTAATGAACATCAAAAAGTCAATTTACAGCACATCACATACACAGTTTAACCCCTTCCAGGTCTGCTGCATCAGGTTTGCCACAACAGCCTGTACCAATTTCAGTGGTGTTGTCCTTCGTGATTAGCTCTTCTTCTGCCTATACAACCTTTCTTCCCTCACATTTTAAAGCACACGGATGCTACAGGTGAGATATTCAGCTCAGCTTCATCTTCTTTTTCCTGCTGCAGAGGGGTCACCTTGTTGAAGAGGCTCAAAGCAGGTGAAGTAAGGATGCACTGGGAACAGCAATGGAGGGAGCAGTTTTTCAGGTTTTCAGCATCTTTTGTAGAAATGTGTTGCACTGGAGTGCAGCCTGCAGCTGGCCAGCCATGCTGCTCCAGTGACCCATGGAAATCACATACATGGGATGTATGTCTGTCTCACATACCAATGATGGGAGTGCAAGCAGACACCCTTGTGCTGGTTTATGTCTGGGTAGAAATCCAGAGCAGGAACAGAGAGCTCTGCTTCAGCTATGAAGTCCTCCAGAAACAGGTGGTTAGCCTGTGGGAGGACAAGCCATCAGGTTATGTTAGGCCAGGATTCCTGTTCCAGTTCCACGACCAGGATGAGCCCAAACAGAAACATTTAAACACATTGTGTTTCCACTACTTTGCTTATAAAGAGAGAAAAAAAATGGGACTCCTCTTTAAAGTACTTGAAAAATCTGCAGATGAAAAGGTCTACAGAAGATGAGAGAAATGGAATAATGCTTTCTAATTAGCTCTTTGCTAACAGAGATGTAGAAATGTAACAGAGATGTAAAACTGTCCAATTCTAATTTGAAAAGATAAGTGGAAAATACGATTTTTTTTTTCCTAGGTAAGATTTTTTTGGATTATCAAATTACAAAACCCAGTATTAAATTAGATTTCATAATATTGAAAGATAGTGATCATAGTAAGAATGCAATCTCTCAGAAACATCTTATACATTTTAACTTGAACAAAAACATTTGCATTTTCAGATCTTTTTCTCTGCATGTATCTACAAACTGGAAAGTTACCCAAGCAGCTGTGCCAAATGTCAGCGATGTGAAAGAGATTCTGCCCCTCAAACCTGGCTCAGAACAAAATTGTGAAGTCAAATACTGTCCTCATCTCTGGGAGTCTGACTCCTAGGGCATTCTGATGCTTCAGAATGAGATAAGACAGTAGGTGCAAATAGGGGAAAAAAGGAAGAAAAAAAGACTTTCCAGATCTCTTGTGTTTCTCTCTGGAAAAATAACATTTAAGTGCACTGCCAACACGTGCATTGTGTAATGTTGAATGGGCCTCGTGGGTTACTGAGCTGCCACCAAGTATGGACAGAAATTTGTATTGTGTGTAGAAGATGGGTCTCCTGGAGATTTTCCTAAGGGCTTGTTCTGCAAAGAATGTCACACAGGCTGCTCTCTTTCTGTGTCCAGATGATCTGCAACATGAAGAAACTACTTCTGCACAGAGCTAGAGGCTCAATAAGGTTGTAAAGGTCATAACAATATAATACGAATCTTAAATTACCTTGCTAAGTTTCAGAGTAGTTTTGTGACAGAAAACTGTGATAAAATCAAAATATATGCTGTGGTGTGGCACCAGCTGGATAACCAGGATGTACTCACCCTTATTTTCAGGAAAAGCTAGTCTTTAGCCTTCAGTTCTGCACTTATGCCTTTCTGAAACCATATGCCAGTGGAAATCAGTGACAGTTTGGGCAGAAGCAACACCATTTAGCACCTTTAGAATGAAAAATACTTTTGGCTTTTTAAACTAAGGCCCTTATGACTTGAGTGGTTGCTACTTAGTTGAGGACACAGCCATGAGAAGGTGTTTTTGGTGGGTAGGTCAGCAAAAGCACTCAGGGTAACCAGTGTGGTGTGCATGAGATGCCTAACTACAATTCAGTTCCAATGTTGCAGCTTCCTGCCTGGACAAATTAATACAATCTGAGCTCAGAGGATGTCAGATATGTTAGCTCTGATTAAAAGCATTACTTCTGATTGTAAATTTTGTCTCTCTAGCTAATGCAAGGGTGCAGCAGTTGGCAGTGGGACAGTGCCCTTAGAAGCACCTGCAAGGTCTTCTCTCAGTGTGACACTCATGTCTCTTGAGGCTGGAATAAACCTATTTCTCTGATTAAAAGCAAACCCCACAGTTATCCATATTTCCATGGCAAAGAATAAGGCATACAGTGATCCCTTGGATATCATGGGGCCCCAGGTCGGGAAGCGTGCCGCCATAAGTGAAATCCGCGATGTAGCGAGGGATTACTCTACTGACCCAAACTTGAAGCAGAGGCATTACATCTTCCTCTCTCAATCCAAATGGTGCTACATAAGTGTATCTCCAGCGATAACCATCTCTGTAGCCAAGGTCTGAATAATCCTCTAATAACATTTAATGGAATCACATTACAGAACTATCAAAATCAGGACCTCTTAATTTAAATTGAATCTCTGTTGAATTTTCTCTAGTGGTATCTTTCTTACTCTCATGTTCCAAGTGAAAGGTGAAAAGTCTTTTTTTAAACTTCACTTTATTACTAAAAATAAAACTAGCACAGATGAACTTTGAAGTATATGTAATTGAGTCTCATGTGACCAGAGGATCCAGTGTTGACAGGGTCTCTCTTACTTGACCTAAGTTAAATGATGATGTTCTCAGCCAGTGCTTGTGGACAGCATGTTATTGTTTGCAAACAGCATAAATCTGCTTTTGATTTGTAACACTGGTGGATCACCTCTAAGAAACAGACTGAGCTAATTTTAGGTTATTATTAGTACTACATCAGTTTAGATCTGTCAGCACACTGCAGTAAAATTCAATATTAAGGATTCCACTGAATTTCATGACAAAACCTACTATAAAAGCTGAAAGAATTAGGTTTCTAAGGTGGAAACTGTATTTAGCTTTAATGCTACGTACTATTTAAAGACTTACTAAAACATTTTCCAGAGCTGCACTGGCCTGAGATACTGCCTGGGAGCAAACCTGCAGCTGTTTACTTGCAGCACACACAGGAACTATGCTTATCCTTGTAGGACAAGTTGGTGCCTTTTTGTTTCATAGTGGTTGTATTTTGTTGAATGCAAATAAATTATGTCAGTGTAAGAAGGTCTGCCCTTCCATTCTGGCTGCACCCCACATTCACTGGAAATAGTAATGCATCTCTTTCCTGATCTGTGTTTTACCCCAGCTTACTAGAAGCCACCCGGCAGTGCTACCTGCTGCCTCTCCTGTAGCAGCACCCAGAACCCCAGAGCTGGTGGGGACCTGTGAGAGCGGCTGTGACAGGCTGCAGGCCCTGCTCACAGTCTCCACTGCATCTGCATCGTGGCTGAATAGTTGGCTGAATATGCCAGTCCAGCCAAACTGAGACCCAGGAAGCAGGTGGAGAAGGGCACAGCTGCTGTTTTGCCCCATGCCCCGATGGAGCTAGAGAGTTTTTCTAGTACTATTGCAAAAATGTTTTTGTTTTTTTTTTTCCTCCTCTGTCTCTTTTTCCATAAAAGGAGGAGGAGAAGAGTATTTTTCTACTTCCCAGCAAAACTGTGGCTAAAAACAACTGAGGGATTTTGAGTCACTCAGCAACGATGGGTATCAGATAGCATAAGGCAGAGCTCACTCTGCTTGTCTTCTGCATTCTCTGTTAATTAATTTGTTTTCAGACTTTTTCAGACTTGCTTCATGAACTAAGACTTCCATGATCCTAGTAATTACAGAGCAGACAAAGTTTTCAACAAAACCTTTTCAAACAAAACCCGATTTTCTAACAAATGGAAAGTTTTTTCTTCTCCAAATCATCCAAAGACAATTTCCTGGATAAGTCCCATGGCTTTGCCTTTCTTTTGGAGTTGTTGGCAGAGAAGCTCCTTTCAACACAAACCATCTGAAACAACATTACCATCTAGTGGAGAATGTGCTCCAGCACTGATGTGAATTCCTTAATGCAGAAATACGCACTGTGAGACTATCACAAAAGTGTCAAATTAGGAAGTCAAGTAAATACTCATTTTGAAAATCAATGCTTTAAGTTAGCTGACTTCTTTAACAGAGGAGTAAAAGAGTTTGTGAGTCATACTGTAGATCAGTAATACGTCTTAAAACTGTGGTAAATGCAGGAAATCAACACAAGAATCTCAAGATTAATTTTAATTCCCTGAGATTTTCAGAAGGAAAGTTTGACATTCAAGCTGACAAAGCAGCTAAATTTCTATCTGAAAAGAGATAACAAAATGCAGTTTTGCTTTCTATATGTTACGTAAGAATTGGAGCCTGAATTTAATCAATACAAACCAAACCCAAACTCTCATCTTTCAGGTTGGTGTAAATGGAAATCGTGAGGCAGACTCAGTGACACAGCTACTTCTGGAAACTTCATTAGGCCCCACCAGCTGTCTTTCCCCTGCCCATCCCCTTGCATGCAGGAGGTTTAATGTCTGTGGTGCCAAACACAAACAGCACTTTCATGTGTGCAGGACAGAGGCTGATGATCAGTTGGCCAGCAGAGGTGGACAGGAATGCTGGTTGCAGGGCTTTTGCTTTCTGCACCTCCACCCTCCTCTTTCTACACTTTCTCTCTGATGCTCAGTTTGTTTATCGGGTTTCTCTACCATGTCCCACCAATCACTTCCTCTGCACAGCCCCCATTCAGTGAAGTCTCTTCCGTGAAGGACAGTGTTAGGAGCATACAGGACACATAGCAACCCTCTTTCATCTGTCTGGCCTTATCTGTGTTGTCCCTGACTTACCATGCTTTTTTCCTGATTGCCACATTTACTTCAGCATTGTAGCTGAAACCAGTTTGCAGTTCTGGACTTGGCTGGCTTGTCAATCCCCTGTGGCCTAAACCCCTCTGATTTAGGCAAAAATTAACGGTTAGGAAAACACAGCATCCTCTGGGGACACTGACTTTATACAGTGCCCAAATGCCAAAGCAGAAAGTTTGATAGAAAAAATCATGGCCAATTAGTGCTTTTAAATCTACCCATGATGAGGGCCACGTATTCACTTGCAGGTGTCGGGCAAGAGCAACATGCACACATGAGAAAAGCCATACTGAGAACTTGGTTCCGCTCCTCCTGTCTCCTGGTTGTTCTGTACAATTGCTGGTATCATTTAGAAAAAACTACATCTCGTGGAAGTTGGTATCTGGAGGAGACGGAAGTGTTCTGCACAGCACAGCACGCAGCAGTTGCACAATACTGAATAACAGTGTTACAGCTCCTCCTTCGCTTGGGGTCACAGTAGCTGCTTTGCTTTGGAGATTACAGGCTTAGGTCTTAAACTCCAAGGGTAATGAACACATTAAAAATAACCCAGCAATAACAAAGGAGACCCTCCCCCACAGGCAGTTTGTTATCTGAGGTAGGAATAATAAGGGTACCGTCCTGTTCCTGTTGGAATTGATGATTAAATTCTCCCTTGGGGATAAATTTGGGTCCTTTAATATCAGGCATTAAAAGGAAAGTAAAATGAGACAACAAAATGCCTGCCAAAAGTTTTGTGAGTTTTCCTTTTTAAAATCAAATTTCTTCCCTTCCTGATAATAATAATAATAATAATAATAAATAATAATAATGTAATAATTCACAATGTTAGTGTTTCCCTCTTACATCTGAGAGACAGAAAGTCCTTAAAACTTGTACTTGAGAAGATGGGTTACCATTTTCCCAGGGCAAGCCTGTATTATCATCAGCCTGATTTTTGTGATGGGTCTGCATGTGATAGCTGTTTAATTTTTAAACCTCCTCCAGCAACAGCAATGGCTACAGAGCCAGGCTAATTGCCTGAACAATCCTTTTCAAAAGATGGTTGGAAAGACCAGGAAAAAGCCCTTTCATGACAGTCAGAAAATAGGAAAAATGGCCAAATGAATTAAGGCAAGGGAATGAGATTGGCCTTTTCTTTGTGGAATATGCGGAGAATTTCATCTAACCTCCAGTGAGATCATAACTGTTGTTTTGGGGTTTTTTTTATTCCAAATGGAGCCAGTTTGGTATCCAGCAAGAATGTTAGTACGTATCTGAATGTCCAGGGACTTGATAAATTAACATAGTTGACAGCTCCTGAATTACTTGCTTTTAAATGTCGCTGCTACCTTTAAAATATTCAACCACAATCTGGCCTCAGCCCAGTGCCTTGCCCACCTATGCCGCAGTGGGGACTGGAAACAGGGGAAGATGGGTAGTCATGATATACTTAATTCCAATCTCAAAACCTCAGTGAATTTTGCAAGCTTCCATCAGAAATTAATAACCTATGCCATAGAAGATGACTGAAAAGGCTTCAGGAGCTCTGGCCACTGCCAGCAAATTGAACATGAGTTCCCAGGGTGTGCTGGAACAAGATGTAACATTATCTACAAATGTAACCAGGGGAATGCAGAAGATCACCAATGGACCATGATGAAACATTTAGTTTCTGTGCCTGTCTTCCATGAACTATGAAAAATGCAATGAGGTACAGAAGCCTACGACATAAATGGTCAGGGGCTGGAAAAATGCTTCACATTGCCTGCATACTTAATGGACTTTAGTGAAGAGAAGCCTTGAAGTTGACCCAAAACCAGTCAAAGTATGTCAACATGGTATAGAGTAGGCTGACATGAGTGAGCTCTTTCTATACTCTGGGCTTGCTGGGCACAGGCTAACTCCAAACCGGGAATCACACAACTCTCTGAGTCTGGGATTGCACTGAGCCCAAACAAATAAACTTGGCTAAGAAGCAGAGAAATAAGGTGCGGGCTCTGGGTATAATGAACTACCCTGTTTGGAAGGGTCAGTATATCTCAGATCACAGGCAGCTTTTTAAAATCTGTCTCTAGGGAATTGTGGAGACATGCCTTGAGAAATAGCCAAAGATCAGGAACTGAAGGGAGGAGCTAAATTCGAAACCATGCAGTGGGAATGGTACATGGTCTAACAGACATCCCTCACTCAGAAACTGAAAAAGCAAGATCCTGACACACATAAAAGTTTCCAGACTGCTGGCAGTACCAACAACTTTTCTGGACAGAAACCATACCTGGTAATGAAGGCAATCTGGGAGAAAACATAGAATCTTTCAAAAAACCCATTCCAGTGATTGATCTGCCTGAAAGAAAAAAAAAAAAAAAAGAAGAAAGAAGGAAAGAAATCTCTTGACTCTGTAGGGTCTTCAACTTTTTTTTCTTGTTTGACTTCTCCTAGATGACACTGTCATGGAAAGTGGAAGAGTCATCATCTCTAGACACCAGCTAGATCATATGCTGCTGGTTTTCCAGAAGATATGCTTCACCAAAATGTGCAGGACTGGAGTCAGTACAGAGCAGGTCACTCTTACAGACTTCACAGCTGAAGAAAGTACATCAGTCCCCAGTGAGGTGAGTTTTTCTCCTTGGCTGATTGGTTCATCAGGACATAGTGGTTAAATGACAGACAACAGAGCTTGCAGATGTTTTGGCTTGTGCTTGTGTTGTGTGAAAGATAGAGTAGCTCATAGGAGGTGTATACAGTAGAGGCTTTCAGGGGAAACTATACTATAAGCTTCTCTCTAAGAGAATTTTTAGTCATTACAGGGACTAAAAATTCCAGAAATTTGTAGGCCACAGCAGTGCATGTTTTTCACTGGGATCTCTCTGGAGGTCATACAAAAGGTTTGGGTAAATCCCCGCTGTCAGCTCTTTGCTTCTGAAATTCTCATTTCCTCCTTCTCTCACATATGCTCATGCTCCTTTAATCATGGAACTTCCTGCTTCTTTTTTAAACAAAAGCTGACAATGGAAGTTTTTATCTTTTGTTGAGGAATGAAGTTTTTAAAAAGGGGAAACAAGAATTTACTGTACTTGCGACACACAGAAAGCAAATAATGATTAGCACAAATCCACTCAAATGTCCAAATATGTATCACAGAATCACAGAATATTCTGAGTTGGAAGGGACCTACAAGGATCATTGAGTCAACTCCCAAGTGAATGCCCATACAGGGACTGAATCCACAATCCTGGTGCCATGAACACCATGTTTTATCTATCTGAGCCAATCTCAGGGTCATCATCATAATTTTTCTTTCTTTTTGNCATAGGGATGTTATGTCCAAAGTGAAGAACAACTTGGACTTGTTAAATCTCATACCATTAGAATCTGCCCATCTCTCTAGCCTGTCAAGGTCCCTCTTCAATTTGCCCACAATTTTAAGCAGCTGTTGCTTTAATCTGTACCTATTTAGCAATGTCTTGTAAACATCTGCCCCAGTTAAAATGGCACTCCTTTCTGGAACTGAGATGCTGAACAAATAATGAAAGAATTTGAAGTGGTGTTTTTTAAAAAAAACCCAAACAACAAATGCTAATACTTTTGGGTGCCGAAAGATGTTCTGAGCGTGGAAGACACTGTTTATGTCTGCCTAATTTAGGCTAACACTGACTTGTTCTTCCTACCCCATATGGAACTTGGCAGCTACCAGAATATGGATAATGGCTTGTTACGGCACCTTTCATGCCAGCCAGCATATCTAAACTAACATGTAGCAACATTAAAGTCAGTAGTTATATATGACTCCATCACACTATCCCATTAAATCCTGCAGGAGCTGAGTGAGCCACCTGCAGTTTCTGCAGCTATAATTTCTGTACAAGCCGGGTAAAACACCTACATATGTTCTGTCTCATATTTTTTCTTGTTTTCCTGCAAAGTCACTGCATTAAAACAATCTTTCTACTCGGTTAATATAGTTTAGCAGTTTAATGACAAACAACGAAGTTAATGTCATGAATTCCACAGTCAAACAATAAAATCCATTTTTTTTTTGAGCAAATAATTTTCTCTTGCTAAAGGTAAGCTGTCACGAAAATATATCCCCAGCAGGAGCCTTATGATAATAGACCAGCATCAAGAACTGCTTTAATTTCAGTTCCAGCCAGGTTACATATTGCAAGTGTCAGTGACTGGAAGTGCCTACTTAAATTGCTATTTAATTGATGTTTTTAGGTACTGTAGGAACTGAAGCTTGTTCTCAGCGTGTTGAATACGTCATTGTACCCCAGAGATATGCCAGAAGCTCTTGCAGGATATTTTTGTATTAAAAAGTCTAGCTTTATTATCCATTTACCAGGAAGTAACTTTTTCTGACCAGATGAATGTGTTTTGTAATCAGGTCTTACTTGACTTTCTCCACTGTTTGAAAAGAACAGCTTATTTTCTTCATCAGAGAAACCTTGCTTGCATTGTACCTTGCCTTTATGAACTCCATCAGGAACTGCAAAAAACCCTGAAGATTTTCTGAGGCTTATCCAGATTATTTCACTATGCTCAGATTTGTGCTGCCTCTCAGTTCAATGGATGACTGCACTCACACCTCTTTCAGACATCCTACACCAGGTCTTGAAAATATCATGGCTTTATCCTGTAGGGCCAGGATATTATTTACATAATAATTACATTGCAATTTTGCCAATTGCAAGGTTCACTGCTCCTGTCATCCTGTATCTGCCTGTTATCTCAGGTTCTAACCACTTATCACAGAATCACAGAATATTATGCCACCATTTGAGATTTCTTACCAAAAAATACTTATCATAATTGGTGTATCAGGCCAATAAATACTCAACAACAACTGCTTTTCAGGTTCTGTTTGTTTTGCAATCAGATGTTTTTTTGTGACATGCCCTAAGAGAAACCTGCAAGTAATTAGCTGGCAAGACATACATGTACCACTAATCCCATCAAGAATCTCTGGCTTCAGGAGCTCAAAGTTCCAGTCAGTGGCTGACTCTTCAAGCTACTCAGCTTATCTTAACTACATACTCATCTTTAAGTCAACTGTTGCCTTGGCAATTCCAAATCTTTGACACTGTAAGACAGTTCACTATCTACAGAGCCAACAACATCCAGCAACATCGGATGTTGCAAACATGGAAAAGACTGTATATAGGAGTGTTACTAGTACGTAATTGCTCATCTTTTAAGAGCATATGAAAAAATTGCAAGAAAACAGAACTTGAAACTTTTTTATGCTAGTTGGATGTGCTTTCGGTCTCTGTACGGGTGTTAGATGGTGAGTTGGACTAGATGATCCTTGTGGGTCCCTTCCAACTCATAATATTCTGTGAATCTGTGTGTAAACAGTCAACTCCTGCACCCTCCTTCCTTCCCACTTCAGGAGAATGAGGAGGAACCAAATTGTACCAAGAAGACTTTTTTTCCCTGAGGACCATCTTGATTACATTGACTTGCAAATAACTATTGAGAAATGGAAACTCACTGTCTCATTAGTAAAAGGAACAAACAGATACAAAAGGTAATTATCATGTCATGCTTTTAGCTAGAAAATGAAAAATGTATTTCCATCTCCTTTGTAGACAAGTAGTCTACTGTGAGAAGTTAACAAAAGGAAAGGTATTACAGGAGGGTGCTAGACAGCAACAGAAGGACGTAGACATCTGGTTGAGCCCAGGACGAATGGCTGTTGTCAGAACATCTTTGTCAGTCATTTTATTCTTAATCGAAAGAGAAATGTCTTGAAATTTTCCTAAAATCTCTTTGGTTCTGAAATGGTGCATAAGAAAAGTCAGGGAGGGGGAACTATTACAGTCTTCTCCAGAACTCCTGTTTTAATCATCTCTGTTCTCTCTGAAAGAGGAGTTTCGTTATCTTTCAGCATCTATGGCCTCAACACTTTTCTAACACCACAGAAATCTGACACAATTAGACAGAAGGAAAAACCCATCTATAATAAAGCCTTGTTCATAATGAAGTACTTAGTGATTTGCTTTGGGTTATACTGAAAAGGTCTACTTTGAAGCACTGAGTTCTTGCAGCCTCAGGTTTGTCTAGATGAAAGGAATGTTTTCTGGCAGCTGCGTGAGCAAATGAGTACCCAGTGATCCACCTTGATTTAGGTTATGTAAAACTCAGTGGGTGTAAGCCACACATGTGCCTTCTGAGGCCAGTGCCTGGGTTGCATTCCTGATGGTTACCCTTGCTGCCAGTGTTCTACTCCCTCCCACGCACCTGTTCTTGTAAAGCTCTGTTGAAGAAAAATTACTTCACATCACAAGGTGTGACACCATATAAATACTCTGCAATGATCTAAGGTGCCTCAAGCAATCATGGCATTCATCCAGCTGTAGTCAAAAGGCATTCTTTTCTTTTAGGGTGCGTTTTTGGTGTCATCCACACCAAAATGTTGTTTGCAAATTGTTGGAAGTGGAAAAAACATGAAGAGAGTATTTTGAAATAGATGAGAGACTAGTAAGGGGTGTTCCACAGCGTAACCATTGTGTTGGAGGTCTCTAAGCAGGCTGCAAGAGATCCCTTCCAACTCATAATAATGAGAAGTGGTGTGCAGACACCTAAACAAGCTCTGACCAGCCCAGCACCAGAACCAGCAGCAGTGTTGACACGTAACCTGAGTTGTGTGATGTGGCTGCAGCTGTGAGATGAGCAGTGGGTTGGGGAGCAGCAGAGGCTGGCACTGCTCTGAAGAGAACCATGGGCCAGGAGCTGAGGGTGACAGGCAGTCAGGAGAGCAAGGGGCCAATTTACTGACAGGGGGCATGTCCCACAGTACCCAAAAAGAGACAAACGAGGCACGTCAACAGTAAAGGTCACGCCGGAAAGACATGCCAATAGGCCAAGATCAACAAGAGTACATGGCAAGTGTGGCTGCAACATAGCTCAGGCAAGGATGAAACACACAAGACTCAGTTTAAATGTGTCTCCCAAAAGATGGTGGCACGGTCAGAAGTACCTGGCTACTTCCAGCTGTTTTTGAGTGGCTGCAAGGCCAGCAGACACTGAGGCCCAAAGCTACTGGAAGTCTGAGGTGCCTCAAAACTGGATGTCTGCATTATTTAATTAAGCAGCCAAAGCACTGAGGGCACTGACACTATTCCACCTGACTTGGCTAAGAAGAGGTGTGCTCTGCCACATTGACATACCAAGCTCTTTTATTATGGGGGACTTGCAGCACCAATTGCAGTGGGCTTGAGGTAAAAAAAAAAAATTGATTCAGCTCCTTGCTCTGCTGAATGGTGAACTAAGATCCCAAGGAGAAAAGCACCAGCTGTGTTGTCTTCTTTGCTATGCATTGATTACTGGTCCTTCATTCAGAGTTCTATTAGCTGCAGTTTTGTGACTTAGTCCTAAAAAATTACAATTCTTATCAGATTACTATATTTGAAAAAAAATCCCAAGAATATTGGTTGACCCGTGATGCTATACTGCATTCCCTCCTGCTCAGTGCTGGCACTGCATTTACTCCAGCATATCAAGCAAGAGCTGGTGGATGAAAGGTACCTGCACAGGAGGTACCTGGTAGAGGCATAACTTGTTTTAGTAGGCCTAAGACAGTTTTTGTTGGGAGGGAGGAACAGCTGTCAGCAAATGACAAGGTTCCAGTGGCTGTGTTTCCCATTTGTTTCAGCACACCATTGCCTGACGCACTAAGTACACGTTACAGGAGCAATCTTTCAGGCAATCTGTTTCAAGTAAGACAGTTTGACATGACTTAGAAGATCTGGATTTCAGAAACCTGTGAGAAACTGAAGTATTTGATGCAAGTCATTGCACTTCTTTGTGACTCAATTCTAACTCTAAACAAGGGAATTTGTGCCTTTATGAAAGTGCTTTGACCTTTCCACGATATCATCATTCTCAGATTCTGTATTAAGTAACAATCTCTTGAAAGAGACAACAGGGCAAAATACAGAAGTACATCGAAGAGCCAGTTACCTACCACAAACTACCACTTGCACTAGGATGAAGAAAATCAAACCAGAACCAGGTGACTCCAGCTATGCAGTGCTGTTCACTGCTATGGCTGCAGAGAAGCTGCCTTGTTACACATGCCAACATTAGTTTTGGCACATTTCAGGCTAACCTCTCTGGAGTACTGCATCCATGTCACTCACTGCATGCTCACACTGCACCCCTTGCTGCCTTTGCCACGCACTTTTGGTAGCCTAGGTTGCACGTACCAGTCAACTCCTTCCTTCCTTCTTCACTGTTTTTAGTTTTCTTCAAGGACTAAGCATCACTGCTAGGGATTTCTATCTGTAGAAGCGATATGGACAAAATGTCGATTATTTAAATTTCCATTTTCCATGAGTGATTCATTTGTGATTTCTGCTGAGTGTATGGATTTGCAGGTTGTTTTTTTTCTTTTAAATATTCTCAGAATCAGAAATTACTGTTTATACAGAAGATGGTATGTAATGGCAATTCCTGGTACTCAGACAATAGAAGATCTATTTTACACATGCTTAAGGATGGTCAGATACAGTGTAGTTGGAGTATCAA
This sequence comes from Pitta sordida, assembly GCA_013390025.1. Taxonomy (NCBI): domain Eukaryota; kingdom Metazoa; phylum Chordata; class Aves; order Passeriformes; family Pittidae; genus Pitta; species Pitta sordida. The sequence goes on along the minus strand of WEKX01022080.1, from coordinate 44,177 downwards.
GCATCTGGGACTAACTCTGGGCTCTATTCTTTCCTATATTTCTGGAGCAAAAAGCCCCAAGATTTTACAAAGTTGGGAACTGGGTAAATGACACTACCTTCCTCCAACTTCCTGTCCAAAGCCTTTCATTGGGAATTTGTGTAATTCCAGAAGTAAGTGCACTTAGATGAGAACTAGAGTTCCTGTTCTTTTAATGTATACATGTGGTAAATAGATAAAAACTTTATGTTTTTGTGATTGTATAGAAGCAACGGTTTCATTGTACCAGGTTGTTGAACTTTCTGTGGGTACAAATTAATTTTCTATGTGTACACATGAAAATTAACGACCACTGCAGATAGTACTGTACTTGTGGGGAAAGTTTCATCTTACACAATTCTGAACTGTGAACCCACCAAGTGTGCTTTTGTGTTTAAATGTCAAAAAAGGTACAAACATAGATGTAGGCATGGATTTCTGTTTTTATTATTATTGCTCTTGTTAAGAAGTCAGTGTATGAATTATGGCACTATGCTGTAAAAATGCAACATTACCGAGTGCACTAACAGTATGAGGTCCATTGTGACATGACTTTAAACATGAAGCATGAGCTTCACCATAATAAAACAAGGTTAAGAGTTAAGTGGATTAATAATAACTGCTTTATGTAGAATTTCAATACTAAGTGAATACCAAGTGGATTTGAAAGAACCACACATATAAAAATCATGTCCTGAGTCAATCTCCACCACAACAAAACACTGATGCCTACTAAGCTCTGTGCTTGGGGACTGAACAAAACTATGGCACTATTCTTTATTCTGAAGCAAACCCAAACAACTGGGTATCCATGGATATTATTGCACAGTGGTGCTTTAACTGGCTTGCAAACTGCTTTCATTATAGCAAGGAAAATGAGATTTTTTTTTTTAAATGTATGTAACCTTATTGGAAAGATGTATTGTTAAAAGAATGATGTCCCAATTAGAACTGCATCATCCTTTATAAAACAGTTTAAACAGATCTGGCACACCATGCAGCTCTTGAAATGCCTCCACTTCTTCCACAGGATGGGTGGGCACAGTGTCAAATAAAGGGAAAAAAAGTGACAGTGAGCATTAGTTTCCCAGCAAAAAGATGTCTCACATCACACAGCAGATCAGAAATAAATACGATGAAACTTGCAGAGTCTGAATATAAATCCTCAGATGATGCTGCAAGAGTCACAGGCTTCATCAAATCAATGTCAGTATATTTGGTTAAGAATAATGCAGTTACTATATACAGTATGTTTATCAGATAATGCCAACCAACAATACACTAAATTAACGGTTGTTAAACAAAAAATATACTAAACCAACATACTTATAAAAACAGATGGCAACCCCCCAGTTATGCATAGTTACATATGATAAAGTCCAGCTCCCTGGAGTCCAATGGATTGACACCTTCAAGCATCAGGAAGCAATTTTCAAAAGCATAAACAACACAATTAACAGAACCCAGTCAAGATGCAGGAGAATTACAGTGTCAAAAACCTCAAGTCCAATCACAAAACTCTCTGTAAATGCATTCCCTGCCTAGCTGTAATGTGGCAGTCATCCATTCAAAGGTTCGACACTGCCATATTTCTTCAAAGGACCTTCTAAAGGATGTGCTGTTTAGCATGGTGGTGATCCAGACACAAACAAAAAATGTGACAAATTGAAAGCACTTAGGTTTAGAAGCACTTACTGAAGAATCCCTAACATATTTACAGTGTATTTTGTATGACTGCAAACTATTAAGTTTCTCCCACTTATTATTTATTACGTGGCAGCTTACTCTTCATAGTACTTCTACATACTAAGAAGAAAAGAGTCTTCTCCCCAAGAAACCAGCTTCTCTGCTATGGGAAGCCACCATGCTTGTATCTTGCTTTGCAACAGTAAGGCATGTACAATGATTGTGACAATGTCTAATCCTCATGGATCATGACAAAAAGACTCTGTTCTTCCCTTTGTTTCTTGCTCATCCTCTCTGCTCCATTACAACTGTGCGCGTCAGTCAGCATCCGTATGTTCTTGTCTAGTAGGCAGAGGCTTCCCATCTGTACCACCAATCTTTTTTTGCATCTCTTCCACTGCTTTCAGCAAAACTGCTCGCTCCTGCTCAAGATTGAGAATGGACTGCTTCAGTTTGCCTTCATTGGTCAATAAAAGCTCGACTGTAGCTTCGAGGTTTTGGATTTTCCCATTAGCCACCTTTCAAAGTAAAACGACAGGAAGAGGGGGAGAAAAGATGAGATGGAGGGGAAAAATTCATTAATGATTGAAACCATCTTTATTGAGATACGTGAATTTATATAAAATACTTCAGAAATTATGAAAAATTGCAAAGTTATATGCAAGTATGAATGTTATTAAATCTGTGCACATTAGACTACAACTATGGGTTTGTGTATAACAAGAAACTTCCCTCTCTCAGCTTGAGTGCTTTGGTCAGTTCACAAACTCAGAACATAATGCAAAGTAATGAAATTAGAAAGTTACTAAGCCTGCAAATTTTACACCAAAGATCTGCACGCTAAGATATACTTCTGTACGAATCAGTTGGGAGACACATTTTTGGCCAGCCACATCTGTTGCTTTGCAAAGCAAAGACAGCTCAGCCTGTTACCTGCATCCTCATTTCATCTTGATATTGAGTCCAATGAGTAACAGATTTGGAGGCAAAGGTGAAGAAGGGGATGTAGAGCAATATGCAAATTGAAAGCACATCTTGAAAAAAATCTCAAAAATTTGCCCACAAAAGCCTGCATATACATATTGGCGTTCTACTTCATGGAGAAACAAAGCATTAAATTGTTCAAACTCATCATGTGAGATCTGTAGCTGAGGTACTTTAACAACATCATGTATCTGTTTGGAAGTTTCAGCACTGGATAACATTTGGAGACAAGAGCACTGGGTCATCTTGGCTGTCAGGGAAGTATTTGCCTTTCTGATGAGCTCACTGCCCTTTATGTAATTATGGTGGGTTAAAAACTTCAGCCTTTGGGGCAAACCACTGACAAACCATGACCCACATTATCTAGGGATGCATTTTCTTTCTATCTATCAGCAATGGGTCACTTTTCACCATAAGAAACAAAGTCTGATGAAGCCCTCCTCCAAGACAAAGGGATTGATCCAACACTACAGACAATAAGTTCCTTGCTATGATGTTAGCTGCTGACTTGCCAGCACTCAAGCTGAGATGAGCTTTGTAAAAAAATTCTTAAAGCTGCAAAGTCCTTAGAGACAGGAGCAGGTCAAAGATCACAGAATCACAGAATGGGTAAGGTTAGAATAAATCACTGGAGGTCTTCTAGTGCAACCTCCCTGCTCAAGCAGTGTCCCCTAGTTCACGTTACTTAGGAATGTGTCCTGATGGTTTTTGAGTATCTTCAGTGAGGGAGACTCCACAATTTCTCTGGGCAACCTGTGCCAGTGCTCAATCACCCTCACAATAATGTTCTTCCTTATGTTCCAGTGGAACTTCCTGTGCTTCAGTTTCTGCTCATTGTCTCTTGGTCTACCATTCCACATGTCTGAGCAGAGCCTGGCTCCATATTCTTGACATCCCCCCTTCAGACACTTAGAGACATTGAAGAGGTCCTTTCTCATCATGAGACTGAAAAGGCCCAATTCTCTTGGCTTTTCCTCATAAGAGAGATGTTCCAGTTCCCTAATCATCTCTGTAGCCCCTTTGCTGGACCTGCTCCAGGAGCTCCATGTCTCTCTTGTCCTGAGGACACACCACTTCAGACGCACCCTCACAAGAGCTGAGTTAAGGGGCAGGATCACCTCTCCTGATCTGCTGGCAATGCTCTTCCTAATGAACCCCAGGGTACCACTGGCCTTCTTGACTGCAAGGGCCCGTGCTTGCTCATGGACAGCTTATTCTCCACCAGGACCTCAGCCCTCTCTCCACAGAGCTGCTTTCCAGCAGGTCAGCCCCCAGCCTGTACTGGTGCCTGGGGTTATTCTTCCCCTGGTGCAGGACCCTGCATTTGCTCTTGTTGAAGTTGTCCTTCAACTGCCCATCTTCCAGTCCAGCTCTCCAGCCTGTCAAGAACCTTTTGAAGAGGTGCACAGCACTTCGGGGTATCAGCCACACCTTCCAGCTTTGGGTCATCAGTGAACTTGCTGAGGAGGCATCTGTGCCTTCACCCAAGCCATTGGTGAGTAAGTTAAACAATACTGGGCTCAGTATTGAGCCTTGGGGGACACCACGAGTGACAGGTCTCCAATGAGACCATGTACCACTTATCACTACTCTTTGAGGCCTGTCATTCAGCCACTTTTGAATCCACCACATAATCCACTTTTCTAGTCTGCAACTCTTGAGTTTAAAATCCCCTGATGCAGGGATTTATAGAACATCAGTTCTTGAATAACATCTCATAAATTGCTCTTCCCCATCATACATTCAACAATATCCTTGACCATGTGCCCACTGTAGAGCTTAAGCAAATTCTTGTTAGGAGGAGCAGTCTAAGTCTGCATGATTGAATTTAGTCATGACCAATGTCTGAGAAAACCAAACTCCGTCTCTCACCTGTTCCTAAAAAGTCTATATCTGTAACAATAATCAAGAGGCTTGGAATGTCTCCTGCTTAGCCTTGAAGTCCCTTTTCCCATTAAACTAAATACACAGTCAAAAGTTTTATAGCAAACAACATGTTCTAAAGCAGCCAGAAAGTTGACTTGTTCCACAGAGAAGTAAAGAACAACCCCTACAGAGAACAGAGGTACAGCCTCCGAAAAACTGCTGGCTAAATATACATTCAGCATGTATTAGAAATTATAATTTCACATATTGTTTAAACAGTCTAGATAAAAGTTTAAAAATTTGTAATAAAAACGATGTCTTTACAGACAAGGTATCCTATCTCTAATGTATCTCTAAATTGTGACACTGGAATTAGTTTTCCCATTTTTGATAGACTAGTACCCCAGCTGTAAAATAAAGCAGTGACTGAAAATGTAAAAATGTAGTTGAAAAAACAATTAGTGCATTTTTAGTTATCTTCTACAGCTGATTTTAATTAGAAGAAACAGTGTGATGAATCAACTTTTCCACTAACTGCAAGCATATGCTCTAGCCACCCCATTCTGAGAATTTCTTCTGCATTGAAACTTTAATGACTAAACAAAACCTAAGTGTCTGTGCTTTCAAGTCACTAGACTAAACACGAATCCTTCCTGTGATGTGGTGTAGAACAGTCTCTTCTGAAAAGGTGTATAAATTAGAATGTTAATTAAATATGAAATATAAATTGTACCTGCAGTTCTTCCAGGAGATCAAAGTTTTGTTTGCGCAAGCTACTGTTGGCCTTTTCTAATTTATCCAGTCTCTGATTGTCATTTAAAGATGAATCTATAAGCTCATCCTGAAGCACATGATATTCAACTTCGTAAGCTTGCAACTGTTTGGCAATATCCATTTCAAACACCTGTTGTATATAAAAATATTATTAGGTACTGTGCAGATCAAAACCATAGCTCTTTCAATGCTTTTAAATCTGTGGATCAAGATCTAGACTTACCTATCTAACCACTGCATGCCAAAAAAAAAAAAAAGGACTTACTTTTTGGCATTCACATTTCCTACTCTGGAAACAGTAAGACTGAGGCAGCAGAGTGCAATACATTTGCATTGCATCTACTTAAAAACTTTGCTACTGATTTGCTGCCTGACTTCAGCAAAACTACTTACATTCAAGTTTTCAAGAAGTGTAGACTTTGTAGTGTATTCCCCTTTTCAAATTTAAAGCACCTTCAGATCTACAAAACCAAAATTCTCAGCTACAAAGCACAACACTATTGTGTTCAAGGACTTGTTAAAAAGAGCATTCCTTTGCATACCTCTTGTATGTTCAGAATATTCATACCTGACTAATGGTCTTTTCCATCTGTACCAAACCCAAGTTGGGGAGAGTGTTTTTAATAAAATCAACAATAGTTTCTAGGTTCTCATGCTGCAGAATCAAGGGCTTGTGGCTTCCCAAAAGGCTTAAAGCCACTTTAAATACAGCCTCTGATCCCTGAAGAAAGAGCATATCTGTGAAAACAAAGAAAAAACAGATTATATTAAGCAAACACAACTTTTGACAAGAATATTAAACCAGTCCAAGGACAACAACTTCTCCTAGGAGAAATGCACGTAAGTTTAGTGGGCTTCTTTGATGTTCATGGGGATACAAATTGAATAGAAATCTAACCCCAGTGCCCTCTAAAAATTCTAATACAACAGGCAAAACCTACACCTGAAAACACAACTAAAGATCTGCAGCTCTGTTGTTATCTGTTGGAGAAAGCCACAAACCCTCAGTTAATACAACACAGAGCACATGAGGCTAAATGCCCACTTTCTAGCAGCATCAAGTTTCATATACATGTGTTTATTTTCAGTATGTGTCTCAACCACTTCTTTTAATCTTGTATTAACTGTATGAATAAGTACCCTGAAATCCTGGTAACACAGCTCAGTGTAACATTGCAGGTGGCCCTGCAACAACAGCACCTGGCATCCATTCAAGCACATTGAAACCACAGTATATAGTGACATAAACAGCATTGCCCTGCACTTGGCTTTCCTGTTACTCAGAATCTGCTCCTAGTTTTATTGAGGGACTCGCTACAGGCAGAAACATCTAATGTAGGAAACAATACTGATGGAGGTAAATAAGGAAGATACTGTGAGTTTTTATCATATTTCCTAAATGTGTGTTTATTTTGAAAGGGCTTCTCTCTTTTTCTTTCTCTGCTTTGTATTTGAAGCTGTGAATGAAGTCACAATCACATACAAAGCGGCAAAATGACACCAAAAATAGTATGTTGTAATGATTAAAATAAAGGGGAAAAAAAAAGAAGACAAAAAGAAGAAAAAAACCCCACCACTACTAGCAAAACTACAGGTATCTCTGGCGTAGTGAAGAACATGTGAAAACACTGGCTAACAGCCTTTCTTAGTAAAAGCAAAGTATCTTTCAAAAATTTTATCATAATGAAATTCCCCCTTGTGCTCTTTTGCTTATAATGTTGAGGCCATAACTAATTTCACTCTTTCTCTTCAAGAAAGAAAAGCACAACTAATAACTAACCATAACTCTTGCACTTTGCCACCATTTCTCCTAAAATAAGTGCAACATTTTTCATCTCAGTGCTGACTTCAGTGTGAACTCCATAGGCAGGAATGATTAAAAGTGATAACAGAGCAGGCATTTGCTTCAATTCTCTACTGAGACTCAAAACTATGGCAAAATGATTCATAGAGAAAGCTCTGCATTAGGACAGGGGACACTGAAGAACAGCTAGGAAACACAAAATGAAAAAAACAGCTGAAAATAATGTGCATTTATGATTCAGCACCTGCCCCATAATGATATGATGATTACCTCAAGGTGACCTAAAAGTTGTTAATGAATGTCTGTGTGAGCTGAGCTGGTAATATGCAGCTGAAATCCCTCTCTCATTTAAAATAGCAAGTGCTTAACAAAGACTTGTTTGTTATTCACTCCCCACACTTCCTGTTAAGTGGGCTTTCCGCCAGCCACAATACAGTGAAGGTACCCAAATTAATGTCAGCATGACTGGCAGCCTACAGGATTAAAAAATAAATAATTTTATCTACAATCTTGAAACAAAGTAAACACTATTCTATCAAGTCTCCTCTATTAATAAGTAAGCAGGGATATTAAAGAACACATCTTTCTTGACACTGTACTTTCATCAGATCCTGCTCAGGAGAAGTGTTGAAAGTTTGGACAGATAATTAAAAAGTTAAAAGGAGTTTTGCTTTTTGACTCGTAAACCAGCCTAACCCACTTTTACAGATTGCCTGTAAGATGCCTGCAAAAAGCACTCTATGGAAGCCTAAAGGAAATGGTCTGTAACAACTACACTATTAAATAGCAGTGAGCTGTCTTAAAATATCAAGGACTCAGAGATACCATGTAAGAAAGTGGCAGTGCAATCTCACAGTATTAGCAACCCAGAAATCAGGTACTTCAGCATCCCCAGGGCCTACTAAGTGAGCAATGCAAATGTGCAAATGTTCTGCAAAAGTGTATGAACACATAGGTCATGAATCCTATCTTGCCACGCTGCTAATGCCAGCCACTAGCAAAGTGACAGCTTCAGCCTTTTTTAGGTTTAAAGTTATGTTTCAGAGTCTTCAATATGGGTGTGTAAGAGTCGGTCAGTGGACCGTGACAGGTGGAAGATGAGATTTTACATTCTAATGTAAGTGACTGTCCAATGTTCTCAACCTTAATATGTAGCTCCAGTAATCACAGTTTTAAGAAAATTAGCAATCACAATGCTGAGCTTTCTCTCTAAACATCAGAGGTTTTTAAGAGACAGCAGTTTCCATGCACATACTTTTCTCGACCTAAAATCAGGCATGTGAAGCACATGTATCTATGGCTTCTATTCTAACGCAAACTCTTTGTTTTCCAAAGCCCTACAATCCCCTCATGACAGATAAAATACTAATCTGTGTATTAAGGCAGAAATCCAAATATTCTGGATATACAAGACACTTTTATAACCTCACTTCAAAGACTCTTCTTACCATGTACAATATTATGAATGACTAAGAACAGCAGAAAGATGAACTGATTATAAACTCAGTATATGACACTCGCATACAGCACTTCATTTAATTCCTACAGATTACTGTCAGCTAGGTACTTGTTGATGTATATTAGCTTGCTTAGAACTCTTCCAGGAGAAAAAAAAACCAAAAAGAGATGCTGCTTTCTCTGGAATTTAGATGCTAATCATAGGACATATAATTCTACATAGATATATACACCATCCTTTTCACTGTGAATTTTTCTAGCACTACCTTTAGCTTGCCCTTATACAGAAACGGGGTAGGATTCCTGTTGGTTCTTCTTGGGCTCTACATTCATTTTTTGTGGTAGATAAGATTGTGCTTTTTTTAAAGTCAGAAAAGGGTCTATATTAATACCCTAATATTACTTTATCTAAAAAATTACCCTAATAATACCCTTCCTCATTGCGTCTGTTAAATGACACTGACTAAGGAAAACAAAAATAGCTTATTATTAGATGAGAGGAATTTGGGAGGAAGCTCCAATCCACCCTGCTCATCATGGACAATCCAGTACCACAAAATTAAGTTGAAAACCAAACAAATGAAAAGGAAATAAAGCATCTTATCAAACACCGAACAATCTATGAAATACACATCCATAAGATAACATCAAGGTAAATTCTTAATTGGAATTTAATTAAAGAAGAGAACACTAGAGATTCCCAAAACAGGTAACAGAAGTCACTTGAGAACCTAACCCCATATGCTTCCAAACATTTTTGGAAAGTGAGATAATCAGAGTAAAATTCTAAGGATAAGAAACACTAGTTTAACAGTCTATATTTCTTCAGAGTGAATCCATTAAGCAGATGGCAAGGGCCATCTGTGTATTTTAAAACACAACCCTCAAAAATATTTTCTGCTGACACTCTTGAACACAATGATAATAGAATAAATGGATATATTTCTTAGATGACAACTTTGTTGCATCTATTTTCACCTTGAAAGTAACTACCTAATGGTTGAAGTGTCAATGTCATAACACAATGCCTGCCCCCACAGCATCCAATTTTATATCCCCTCTACAAGTGGCTACAGAGTGGGAAAAGGTAACAATGAAGATGAAAAGATAAGACAGGTACTGTAATTTGCTTTCCTCCTCTCTCTTCCAGTATTACTGAAATACTGCACAATCCATAGGATGATCTCTACTGTTTTTCTTCTGTTCACAGTAGGCAATATAAGTCTCCTGGGTGTCTGAAACAGGTTGGATAATAATGCTGCTCCTAATAACAAGATTCCAAATATACGACTTCAAAAAGAACACGTAGAAGTTTTATGAAGAATTACCAAACACTCTGGATACAAATCCAAGGGGAAACTGAGAGGCAAACATGGTGAGAAACCAGGGAGCAGCGTACAGGCTGGGGCCAATCTCATGTTCCTCCAGGTGGTTATAGAGGTCTCGATGGTAGTCATGAAGAAGTCGAGACAGTTGGTACATCTGGATCTGCATGGAATAAGAAGGAAGAGACTAAAGATACACATGTTTTAACACTCACAGTAGCAAAGTCCATGCCTCAGACTTATTAAAACCAGAGGAAGATACTTGTCAATTGATGTTTGGACAGAATTGTGTAAAGGCAAGAAAATACTCAGAAGCCACCTAAAGACACAGCATGGGTCACCTGTGAACCTATGACAGGCTCATTTGCAGGGTCATTTGAACCTCATAGAGCACAACAGGATTCTTCCTATTTGTGGTTTCTATAGTTTCCCCCAAAGTCTTTTGATTTGAAACTAGTGCATTTAAGATAATGTATTCTTTTCCCAGATTATTCTTCTCTATTTTTCAAAACTCAATTTAAGTTAAAGTTCAGGTTTTGACAAGGTTATATTGCGTTATTATGATTTAACGTTAGCATCCTTTACTTAAAAAACCCTGAAATCCTACCTGTAAAATTGTCATGTCAGGACGATATTGTTTCCTCAGGCCCACGTCAAACATGAGAAACTTCAGCATTTTAAAAGCATCTTCTTCACTCATGTGAAGCAGTAGAACTCCTGCTACAAAACTAAGACCCTGGCAATATCCTACTTCCTGGTCCAAAAGTGAATAGGCCTTCAAAATATTGTAGAGTGACAGCTGCCCAGCTCCCAGCTGTGCTGAGAAGTACGGATGTGTTGGAAACGTGCGCCCTGTGAAAACAGCTGACATTAGTGACTTAAACTAAAACATAAACAACACCCCCCCCCCCCCCCCCCCCCCCCACCATCACA